>JACCGJ010024955.1:0-12654 GCA_013407085.1 Atriophallophorus winterbourni
CATACGACATATAACATTATTCTGGATAAGGTCAAACCATTTATTGGCGAATGACATCAAGTGTGTACCTGTGTATCAAGCATGACAATCCGCGGTAAAGATTGACCATGGGTGCAGACAAGCTTACCAATTAAGGCAGGTCATAGCATTCGTCAAATGACATAGAACACGCAAATCTTTTTTCATAAAATAGCGCATTGATTTAGTATGTGTCAAATTAGAAAATTATAATGGAAGTGAACCCAATTAAAAGTCACACCGTATGTATTGATGACCTCAGAATGACGAAGCCGCCGTAAACGAAACGTGACTTAGCCCATCAATTTGAAGTTGTCGAGGGTCTAACTGAACACCTATATAATCTTCTCGTCGCTTTAGTTCACCCGCAAACACTCAAATGTTGCAGGTTTGCATTGAGTATAATGGTGATATACTCGAACAAATTCTACGGTCCGTATCCGTAGCAAATGTGGGAATGTGAAAACTTTGTCGTTAACCGTTGATTTGAGTCATAAACACACTGGAATTTTAGGTCAAGTTCAGCGAGATTTATAGAAACTACGCTTCGCTGCAGAAGACGTATTTCATGAATCCAAGTGTAGAACAATGTACATCGCCACTATGACATCACAGGAAATATTTGAGAGGACTTTAATTGACATGATCTGAACCGCCTGAACCCTATTGAATAAGTGAACGAGACTACAATCTTCACCCTATTTGCTCCAATTGTTGGATCACAAACTGTTTACAAACACACAGTTGTGCATGCAGCATCGTAGTAAGTTGGATGTGCTTGTCTTCTCTCCTTGGGTTTTTGTAGGGTTCTTTTAGCATAATGGAGTTGAACGATTCCTGGGTAAATCTAGATGTCAATCAGCTTTTCGTCAAGACCGATGTAAATACGTATTCTCTTGATGTAAAGACTAGCGGACTGAAAACTTTTGCAAAACAATTTGGAAAAAATCATCAACTGTTTCCTTGCCGAGACAGTTAATCGTCAATACACACAGGGAACACCCCTGGTTTTATAACCCGATCTTGCAATTTTGGGTTTCTTTCCATTTTAAAAGTTAGGCTGTGATGGTACATTTGCTTGCCTTCTTTCAGAAAAGCGTTCAGTTTGTGCAGAAGAATGTAAAATTTTAGCTACACTGTGTTAATCATGGTAGTCCTGTGTTGAACTCAACATATTTCCTGTGATCAATTCATTTTATTGTACCCGGGGTTCCACAACTAACATCGAATTTCGATATACTTTTGACTTTTGGCTTTCTGTAAGTTTGGCGCAATGTGTTTGTGTGGTGATGGTCCAGCCCTTTCCAGTGTAATATGAAGAAGAAGAAGAAGAAGAAGAAGAAGAAGAAATAGACTGTATTCGTAAACACGAATTTTCAGCTGTTACAATAATTTCACCACAAATTTAAAAAATGATAAACATGTTCGGACATCGAGTTACAAATTGTCGACTGAACGATTTTTCTTGTCCGTCTTAATTGATTGACATACGATCCAGTTTACTTGCAAAAGATTTTGGGTCAAACGTTTCACTGCAAGTCCCGGTATCTCGTACTTCGTTCTAAAGTGCACGTCCAAATTTGACCTCAGTTGATCCGAAAATATTTGATGGATTTTACCCTTGGAGAAATTAATTGTATGCACGGTCGATTTGAAGGCCCCGCAATTCCCGAAATTGCCATTACGTCAAAAGTATGGACTAAATCTGAAATAGATAGCATCTGCGTTTGTTTACTGTGATTGAATTCTGAGGCATTTTTCATGGAGTGAATGTGTCGATCATTTCGCGTATTAAATAAATATCCGCGGATGAATCAAAAGTCATGGGCATTAGGAAACACATTGAGCACTTTTCTCATAGATTCCCGGAAGATTCATCAAGCTTTGTTTCAAGAAGCTTCAAGTTTGATATGAATACTCTAATACCAAAGACAATCTCTTCGACATCAATGTGTGTAAAGGTTTAGGCATTTTTGAAATTTTATGCCAATTAATCGATATTTTTCGGAGTTCCAGCGATGTACAACAGTGCAGAAAGGGTCAAGTATTTCGCCTTTTTATTTACACTTTTACCAATATTTTGAAAATCGTTAAACCTGACAAATTCTGTTTACAAATCATTTTTGTTTTTATATGGTTTATTATGATCTAAATAAGCAAATAAGGAACCAACGATAAGTAAATAACAAATTAAACCAGCATTTTTATTTATACAGGTGGTAGCGGTTCATACACAGCGATGTAAAGACTGGTAAAGCTACTTTCGGTGATCTCTAAATTAATGGAACGCATTGTGACTGCGTGCATGAGAGAACATTTTGAAAACTAAAATATTTCGACTGCAGCACACCACGGTTTTCGAAGTAATCGTTGGTGCTTATCTAACCTTCTTACAACGTTCAAAGATTGGACCAATGCACTAGACGAAAGTGAGCCTGTACATTCTTGCTACATCGATATTTCCAAAGCTTTCGATAGAGTTGATGTTGTTGGCCTCCTTCGGTCGATGTCTACCACGGATGTACATTACAATCGCGTGAATGGTTATTTTCTGCAGAATTTGGAATGTCGAAACAGTTCGATTCGGGATGAACAATCTCTCCCGCAGCGCTGACAATGAAAGTCAGATCTTGGTTGTATTGCATTAGTTGCACGCTGCGGGGCGTGAGCTGCGTTCAGCAGCCAAGAGCTGTATCTGCTCCTCACCAGCTTGCGGACGACGCTTTACACAATGTCTCCAATGTGAGCGGTCAAAAGCAAGTTCTTCCCAACTCGACGGGTCGATGTCAAGTGCTTTCATATCTTTGTGACGGAAAAGCATGCAAATGTATATTTTGATTTCATATCTCTTTTGCAATTGATAGAGTCCACCATGACATTTTAATAAAAAGGCTCGAAGCTCATGGAATAACGGGAATGTTGCTGAATTGGATAAGGGGAACGAAAACGTTCAAAGACTTTAAGCACTCGCGCATTCTCAATCGGATATTCGTCGTAATATTTCTCTGTACGAATTTGTTTCACTTGGAACATTTTGCCTGAAGAAATCATACGCTCGGAATCTGTTGCGGTTTTCGCTTATAAACTGGATGAGTATTTGATCAACCATGCGGCATGTGACTATCCCTATCGATTTTTGAGTGATATATAATTTTACTCCACCTACCTAGTATTGTTAAGCTTACTGCTTTTTATACCATAAAATTTTCTGAGTTTTCTGAGTTTCTGAGTTTCTTAGTTTCAGCTATGTACCGTTATGAGTTAATAATTGTGAAGATTTTATACTGTAGCGAGTGGGGTAGAGATGTAAATTTATAGCCTCCGGCCATTTCATACTAACAAGTGGTAGCTGGCAAACATCTGGCCACTTATCGCAAAATTCGGGTCAACGGTTCAGCATTAACCTCGTTGCCCTCCGCATTGGGGAGTTTCACGAAGCAAACCGTTCATCGAATAATTAATACGTACTTGAGGCCAACCATGAAGTACGCGGTTCAGGCTTGGTCACCCTGGTTACAGAAGGACATCAGCCTCTTGCAGAGAATATATCATCGGATCACCAAGCTCGTACGCGGTTTAAAGCACAAACAATACGAAGATCGTATTGCAAGTCTCAATCTATTCGACTCTCGTTACCGCCGTCTTAGAGGTGATTTGATACTTATGTTCAATATACTGCATACCCCCAATGGATTTTTACTTGATTCCTGAACTGCTCAGTAAGCAAACAAATCCCGTTTTTCTACACATGTTATTCGTAATTCCCATATTATTCTGTGGTTTTTGTCAAGCTATATGCTTTTTAGACCATTGAAATTGAATTGAATTGAATTGAACGCACGCACGTCGATTGCGGCGCGTTTTATCCCTGGGGTCAACCTGTCCAACGTTAATCGCGTTCACACACGAATCTCACAACACAAGAGGAAGCCGATTGGTCAACGCGTTAATTGCGCACAAGATAACCAAGATAACCAATCACAGCACTCATCCTCCGACGTGTCTGTCCCGGGTGTCACTTAGATCTGATTCGACTGTCGATTTTATACCAACCGGTCCACTTCAAGCCCTCGTCACGCAGGGCTCGTTTGACCGGCATTGACGAATTGCAGATCGTTCAATTGCGGCTGATGTTGTCCATCTTCGTATTCTTTTTCGCTCGAACCGTTCTCATACAATCCGCCCGGAACCCGAAGTGTTGCGGGTTGGCGATAGTCGTCCTGGGCACTTCATGCACCTTTGTTATACCCGAGGGCGGTAATTTGCATATCATCCGATAACTATTAGTTAGAACTCACCGCTAATACTGATTGCACCTCCAATAATGTATTGTCACAATTAACACAGCACATCATACACAGAGGGTGTCATCACTTACCTGGTTCTTCATTGACGGTATTTTAACGAATTTGAAACATGTTTTAATATCCTATAACACTGTACAAGAGACTGTATAGAGATTGGACAGGTTTTGTTGAAATTCCATTGGTTGTTCTAGTTCGGTATGGCATTTTCCATTCTCCATTCATGAGCAATCCTGGGTTTCTCGGGTGAATGGAGAAGTGTCTTCGTACTGCTACTCTCATTATAATAAATCATCTAGTTTTCAAGCAGAATGTAACCAAGCATGTGTAAACCCTAATTTGATGACACCTAATTATTACTAGCATTTTAGAAAAACAGAAAACTATACCCATTGATGTAGAGTGCCGCAGCATGAGAAGCTGTAATCGAAAGTATGTTTTAAATGATATTTGTTTCTGTCATAAAGTCATCAAAAATGTTTTTCGAGGTTCGACATTTGTGTAGCTCTCAACAAAAGGATACGCTCTCGTTAACAGATGAATAGAAGAAGAAGAAGAAGAAATTGACTTTATTCGTGCACACGAATTTTCAGCTGTTACAATAATTTCACCACAAATTTAAAAAATGATAAACATGTCCCGGCATCAAGTTACAATTCGTCGACTGAACGATTTTTCTTGTCCGTCTTAATTGATTGACATACGATCCAGTTTACTAGCAAAAGTTTTTGGGTCAAACGTTTCACTGCAAGTCCCGGTATCTCTAAAGTGCACGTCCAAATTTGACCTCAGTTGATCCGAAAATATTTGATGCATTTTACCCTAGGAGAAATTAATTGTATGCACGGCCGATTTGAAGGCCCCGCAAAAAATGTTTCTAAAATCGAGCAGCATCTTTAAAATTGAAACTATATTCCAATCAGTATGGAGTAAACTAAAGTCGTCGGGTATAGGTGAGATACATTCGATCTTGTGTGAATGTTATATCATTTGCCACAAATGAAACAGATGCGAAATTGTAGGCAAATCTGCTTCGTTTACCGGGATCATTTTTTATATGAAGCTTTTACATTTTTCAATTTTATTCTTCTTCAGTTCACTGCTACAATGTTACAAGCTCTTGTTTTCAAATAATAAGGTACGTGAATTAAACTTGATGAAATCCTTGATTTCGCTCGTACATTCTGTTAACTCGCAACACATTCGCTCCCAACGATAGTATATTGCCATGCATCATTTTCCAAATGGAAGCGTTTTACGTGCAAAAAGGATGTGAAAGCTCTTGACTGTAAAGAAACGGGAAGAAATTAGTCTTAACGGGTCGCTTTGATGGCTCAATGCGAAGTGTTATTTCAGCTCCAAACGCAGATTTCACCAAAAGGGTGGACAGACAGCCGATCCAACGAATTTTTCTCTAGATCTGTGAACGCCATGGCAAAGATTGTTATATCGGTTTCGACCGTTTGCCACGCAAAAGGCTTTGGAGTATGACATGGTCATGTGGTTGAGATGTAGAGCCATGATCGACATGGATCTAACAATCAAACGTTAATTATCCAGATTTTTATCTTATGCTAGAACAGAATAAGCATTATATCCATACAGCTGCGGGGCATATTTCATTGAACAGTGGCATACAAGCGCAACGTGTTTACCATTCTTATACTGTTTCAAGCGCATGTGGATCCTGATCCTACAGTGCAAACAGCACGAAACCGGTCGTGGGTGTATGGGTGTGATGGAGATGCATGCATGCTGGAACAGATTAGGCATTTTATCAATTTTTCATTGAATAGACTACCGTGCTTCTGTTGTTGTTGGCCTCCATCGGTCGATGTCGACCATGGATGTACATCACATCGCATGAATTTCATGTTTTGCAACTTTTTTCCAAGGTTGTCACGGCCGGGGCGGTTTTGGGGATAAGCTCCCAATTCCAAAAATTCTCCAATGGCCAGCGTCTCATATAGCCTCTGACAATCAAGTCCAGCTCCTGGCCTGCACGCGTGGTCCTGTGTGACCCGGCGGAACTGCTTCTACTGACAGGAGAAAGGGTGAAGGTGGATGACTGGCGCCTCAAATCCAGCATGCTTCGGGCAGGTGGAGCTCGTTAATCCATGGAGGCGACCCACCTAGGGGAAGACAAAACCCTTATCTCAAACCTTCACTGCCTTGTGGCTACATCCATTCATGGAAAAGGCTTCAGGAGTCAACCTCGAGGAAAAATCCGGAGCCGGAGTCCCGTTTGGCAGTCTGAAGTTCATTCAACTTCGTCCTGCCAGCTCATGCGATGGCATCGTTGTCCAAACGTATCAGCCTAGCTGTTCCTTTGGTTCCAGTGGTGCCGTGGAGAGGGAGCACTTTCTGCATGGGCAACAGCTAGTTCTCCATATTGAACTGCCCTGGCGTACACCGTGCTTCTGCTGTTTCACTAAATGCAAATCCTGCCGTTACATAGTTCATCGAACGCGTTGATGTACTACGAGACCGTTTGCAGCGACCAGGCTTCGTCAACGATATTCAACCATTGACAGGTTAACAGGTTTTTATTGATTCAAATTCTAAACCTTGTTACAAGTAAGGTGTTAGTATCGATCGTCGTTAATTGTTCACATGTGGCTAGAAGGTGTTTCGCAAAACATGGTAGCAGTTCACCATGAAAACCACATTGTGCAACTTTTGTGAACAGCGCGTGTAACGCCAACAAGCTGATTCACTAGGTCCAACAAGAAATCACATGCCGTGTCTCTAGGTTGCAATGATTCAATGCTGATAAAAACTTCATATAATCGAAATATATGCATGTGCGCTTAGGCTCGGATATGTTTAACACAATTAGCAACTAAGCATGAAAGTTATTTTGAATATATTTGAGATCGATGGGTGATCCACTGTTATGAAAAGAAAGTTTGCAATGATTTGGTCAGAGCAAATTACGGGTATTGTTTCACTCGTGACACAGAAGCTGCGTCAGACCCCTGGTGTCAGTACGAAAAAGGGTTTAGGCATAAATTTCATTTTCCCGATCAATTATAAGTTACATAAGACGGACAAGTCACATCAAGGTAAATAGATTTATTTTATTCTGTACATGTATGTTTTACTTGGAACTCCCTACCTCGTAAAGTTGCACATTCACCCAACTTGGATATATTCATATCGAACTTGGACAACTTCATGTCGACCAAGACAAACATTGAAACAATATATTCTGCATCATAAAGCTTTGAACCCATGCATCGAAGTAAACTATACATATTTACCCTATGAAACCGGTTGAAAACAATTTCTGCTATATGTATTTTACGTGATACCTGAACTGATCCGTAGGTAAATAAATCCCGTTTTACTACCCATGTTATTTGTAATTCGCATATTATTCTGTGGTTTTTGTAAAGCTATGTGCTTTTTAGACCATTAAATTGAATTGAATTGAATTAATACATGCTGTGTTAATCCAATAAGTGATTAGCTTGTGTGCAGATGTGAACAGCGTCTACTGACTGAATGCTTACGCAATCCGTGTACACTTTAGGGGTCATTCTTGTTAATATTACTCCGCTACAAACCGGACTCCTGATTAAACAGATGCGCTCATCCTTCTTGCTTACTGCAATCTCAGCAGCTTTTGTGACGTGAACAATGACAACTTGAAGTCTTTCCCTGTAAGATCTCACACCCCAAAGTTTCTCTTCCACGTGAACGAGCTCCATGCTGCGACGCGTTTGCATGACGTGTTTAGCTAGGGCAGAATTCCAGATAAGTGACTGATATTCACCGGGATTCAAGGGTTTGATTTCTGCGTGCATTCATTCAAGTACAAAGGTCACCAGACGTTTGATGGATAAAATACCCAGGCTACCATTAAACTCGATGTTCTAGACATAATTCCTTTGAGTTGTGATAGGTGTATGTTGAATCTACTGCTCGCGTGAATTGCGATTAACTATCACGAGTCGCCTCATTTTACAACCCGCAGAATCCCGAGATAATTCAAAACAATTGTAGGATATAAGCTGTTATTTATGCAGCTAGAATATGATAGTAGCATCCCTCACGTAACGGGATAAACCGTTCCAAAGTTCCGAGCCTGGCGTTCGAATGTCTGGTCACGTATACACACCTGATAAGTGGCGAAAACCACGAAACCCGTTGTGGGTTCACGTACTAATGATAGAACGTCGGATACTACTCATATATAGATTCTGACTTTAAAACAAATCAGCCATCGAGCTGACAGTCGAGTTTCGAAAAAATGTTTTAAGCAGGCATTGCAATGATTGTAGTCACCAAATGCAAGGCAAATGTGCATTTGCAATTGAGCAATAATCCTCGAACTTAGGAGAAATTGTGTTTAGCACAAATGTCAAAGCGGCGTTCCAATGTCAGGTCACGGATACGCATACATGATGAGCAGCAATAACCGCGAAACCGGTCGTCTGCTTCCGTCCTGCTTTTCGAACGTCATATACTACTCATATATCGATTAAACAACTGAAGATCGAAGTAATACATGAATGCCACTGTTACATAAGGTTCGTACAACGAACCACGATGCTCAAACACAGAATCACAAGGTGATTCTTAGTCAAGCACTCAAGGCGCTTATGGATGACCAAGGTAATGTGTTGCTCACATCCCCCGCACTTACGCACCACTACCGGTTTCTGGTTGTTTGCGTTCATCAGGTGGAGACAGTACGATTAGGTTCAGTGAGCATTTAAACAGTTGTAAAGTGGCACACAAAGTTATACTTGAATACCACTGTTTCATAGGGTTCGTACAACGAGCCAGAATGTTAAAACACAGAATCACAAAGAGCAGGTTACTATAGTATACTGCGTGAAATAACGCTTTGACGTCATAAACAAAGCAAAAACGAAGGCATTGCGTTGATAAAAGTAATCATCAATGATAACCAATCGAATACAAGTTTCCAGTTTTCGATTGCCCATTCACCCCATGAGTACAGCGCAGGACAGAATTCCAGTTGTGTTCAATCATCGGGAGAATAAGAAGAAATCATTCCAGCGCGCTTTCGAGCAGTTAAACAATGACAAACAAATTTTGATATTAATCTCCGTGTATCAATTTATTCAATATCAAAATCATTGTTCTTCATTCTGAGCATCTCTGCAGCGAATTTTTGATAAAAGATACGAGCTTACAGGTAGGCTGTTGAATAAAATATCTATCTCTCGAAAAAATATTCTGAAGAGCTGAGTTAGCTCAACTATTTGTCGAAGGAACGTCCGTAGAAATAAGTAGTTTAATGAATAAAAACGGATATTCAAGTACCGTATATCAGGAGCAGAACGCTTCGTTATTTACTATCGCCTCTTAAGGACAAAAGCATTAAGGTTAAGCGAAAAAATTTGTCTTCCAAATTAAGTAAAACGTGTTTCCGGGTATTCAAATTGGGTAAAAATCTCAAGAAATTTGTAATAGGATGAGCAACCACTGAAAGGGAATCCAGATATAAATCAATAATCCGAGATTTGAATCCACCTGAGCTCGTTCTAGAACCAATTTGTACTCTGCATCTCGTTAAAATGGAAGTAATTTATCGAACATTTTTTAACCTGATATGGGAAGACTTCTTAATGAGGCAGTTCAAATAAAGACATCCGATAGAAATGTGGTAAACCAATGTACATCAAGCATAAGTCACTTCGAAAGAAGTTCTGCTGACGATGTCATCTAGCTTGATGACGAATCGTTGAACAACAACTACACAAGCTCGGCGAACAACATCTAAACAACAAGATTGGATGGATATATATCATATTCGCATGAATGTTGAAGGTTCGACAGGTTTTTGAATGCCTAAACAATATGAATCGGGAGAAACAATCTCTACCGCAGCGCTTGCAACGATAAGCAGAACTTGATTGTAGGGCGTCAGTTCCACGCCAGCGGCGTGATCTGCGTTCAGCAGCCATGAGCTGTATCTGCTCCTCCCAGGCTTGCAGACGACGCTTTACACAATGCCTCCAATGTGAGCGGTCAAGAGCAAGTTCTTCCCAACTCGCCGGGTCAATGGCAAGAGCTTTCATATCTCATTTGCAAACGCCTTTGTACCGCAATTGCGGTCTGCTCAATAGTCGACTTCTTGATTGCAACTCACCACAGAGTAGATCTTTCGGAAAACGTCCACTTTTCATTCTCTAGACGTGGCCAAGCCACCACAGGAGGTGCTGTCGCAGTAGGGTGTACATCCTCAGTAGAACAGCTTTAGAAATCACATCAGCATTAGTCAACTTGTTCATCCACGATATGTTGAAGATACGAAGGATGCTACGTAGATGGACGAGATCCAATTACTTCGCAATTAAAAGTAATTTATGCGACACGAAATTTTTCAGGTAACTAGAACTTCAGATGGTAAAGAAGTAATGAACTGTACTTTTTATCGTTCTGATACCAGGAATAACAGGAGATTTCGTCCAAAATGTCGGTTACATCATTTGTTAATAAATTGGATCATATATTAAATTTAGAGAGCAGAACGGACAAGTTCAAAAAATGTAACCTGATGTCGTGAACAGTTCAATCATTTGGTTTGGTTATTCGGTGACATTATTTTCATTGCAGAAAATTTCTTTAAATTCGTCATCTTGTAAAAATCATAAATAATTCAAATGATTTCTTACTTATAAGTAGTATCATGATAAACATTATTTCGAATTACTAATAATTTTAACGTGGCTTGTCTGATGACTAGCACATTAAAAAAGCTCAAATTTATTACTGGGTGGCTCACCGAAAGAATTCCAATATTGCAGAAGCAAAAAATTTGCTTGATCCTTTATAAATCGAGACTTGTCTAGATCGACCTGCGAATGTAAAACAGCAATGATGTAGTGTAATGTGGTGCTCACATCCCCATCCCTTACACACCACTACCGGTTTCTGGCTGTTTGCCATCATGAAGTGGAGACAGTTAGATCAAGTAGATTACATCGTGAAATCAAATCTGATTTCACGGGATATTACTGACTAGCAGTTTCATTTAACACACTGTGAGTTGTTCAAACATTCTGTATTAGTAATATTTGTGTAAACGCAATAGATAACTTGAGGTTAATCTACTTTTTTCAAGGACATTATTCGTTGAGATCCGAAAACTACTGTACCGTGATATCTGAATATCTGGAGCGCATAGTGACGAACAAACTTTATCACCACGTAAAAACGTAACATATATTATCTGAAGCGAAGCATAATTTCCGCAATTCTCGCTCATGCTTTACAGAAATGCCAATGGTAATAGAATATGAACCAAGACCAATGACGTAGATGCTAGCGTTCACGTTTGTTGGATTGAATCCATCGGGTTGATCGAATAAGTAACTCCAGTCTTGCACAAAAGCTGCACAGATTGGTGTAAGCAGTAGCTCCTGGTATGAATTAGAATTTTGCGATCCATGTGCAAGGCGATTTTGCGAATTGACGAGTACATTTTCCATTTGATTTGTTGAATAAATTTGTGTAGAATATGAATTTCGAAAAGCAATTCTGAAGCACATGAGTGGTTTCTGGGTTATTGCCACTTATCACGTATGCGTACCAGTGAGTTGATGTTCTAAACCAAAGGCTACTGAACCCAATTTTGAAAATTTCGAGGTAAATCCTTGTTTGTAACATTAAATTTCCTTTAATGTAGGAACCAAGTTCCAATACTTCAACGACAGGGTGATGGGTATTTTTCTTTGAATTCAGATTTTACACGTTAGTAATTATCGGTCAAAGCATGGGTAAGAAGTTTAATTTTTGCAATAGATTGGAATATGTTTGGGACCGATGGTGTATTCATTATGGAAATAAATTTGAGTGCAATCGGTTAGAGAAGTTTTTGGGTAACGTTTCAATTCTGACACGGAAGCTTTTTCAGACCAAGGGTGATAGTCAGTACAGGAAACATGATTAAGTAGTAGTCAACCCCCTACCGCTGATGTGACCTTACTGCTAAACAGCCAAGGCGGAATCACGAATAAGGGATTGATATTCCCTCGCATCATGGGGCTGTCTCCGGACATGCTTCCGGTATTCTTCGATTCTAGTGTGAATTTCCTGGAAGTCTGCCCTATGTAAACACCCTAACAGTCCTTACAGTTGATTCTGTAGATGCTGTTCGTAACGCTGAATAAAGGTGTCATATCCTTGAGGTGCATCAGAACAGAATGGATAGTTTTACCTTTCTTATAAGTTACGCGTATTGCCACCTGGTTCAAGATTCTAAGTATCGCTTCAAATGTGCATTTTGCATACGGTATACAAACTGTATCCCGCAAGCTTAATTTTAGTTTGCGAATTGGGATTTACAAAACAA
>JACCGJ010024956.1:0-30754 GCA_013407085.1 Atriophallophorus winterbourni
GATAAAAATAGAGGTCAAGGCGTTCTTCAAAAATATTTAGGGATGGGACCGAAATAACCGAAAGAGGTAGTACGTTCCAAGGACAAGGAATCCGGACGGCAAAGGAGTGTCTGCGTCAGTCCAATATACTGTGTTGACGGTGCACGGATGTGCAATCATGCGGTACTTTTGTACAGTGTGGCTAACACCGCGCTAAATTGATTGGCCACCGGTAGTGAGAGCATACTTCAAGTGTGGCCTGATGTATGCCTGAAAATGAAACGGAAAGAGACGTGGATCGATTGTTCCGAACACACTCCTTAAAAGCCCAACGTTTCTATTTGCCACAGTTGAAGCTCTACTACACTAAGCAGAACAGCCCAAGTCATTTTGCACAATCACCCCGAGATCTTTTTCTTGCATTGTTACAGCGAGCATCTTACCACCAAGTTTATAGCCAGATCGTACAGCATTTCTGTGCTGTACGGCTAACAACGTGCTAAATTGATTGGCCAACGGTAGTGAGCTGCTTGCTGAAACACGCTGGAGTCTCATTACCATTTCTATTTCCCCCCTCATATCTGTCTAGGCCTGGGCAACTTGACAGTATCTTCGCCCACGTGCAGTCTCTGACTGTGCAGCACTTTGCCTGGATCAGGCTTGTGCTTTCATACCAAACCATGGCATTTATCAGTGTTGAATGGTAAGCGGTTGATCGTAGACCATCCGTATAATGAATCCAGATCGGATTGAAATTTCCTTGTATCGCTGGGTGAGTTGATGATCCGCCAAATCTTGATATCATCCGCGAACAGGACAAATGGTGATTCGACATACCCACCAATGTCGTTGATAAATATCAAAAATAGACGCGGACCAACAAAGGATCCCTGTGCTACTCCACACTGAATTGGGAATGGTTCTGAAAGGGTCTGTCTAACACGCACCCGAAGGTTTCGCGAACGTAGGAATGCTGCTATTCATGACAGCAATATGGGAGGAAAAACTCGTGCTTGCAGATTGTTAAGCAATGTCGTACGGTCAACTTGGTCAAATGCCTCAGAAAAATCTAAGTAAATGACGTCAACAGCATGACTTTCATCATCAGCTTTAGTCCAGTTCTCTCGGGGTAAAAGCAAATTAGAGGTACAAGAATGCCCTCTACGAAATCCATATTGTCCTGCAGCGACAATATAGGAACTGTTCACAAAAGCCATAATTTCATTGGCAACAATCGTTTACATCACCTTGGATAGCACTGGGAGAAGGGTGACTGGACGGTAATTTGCAAGATCGCTACGGGTTCCACTCTTGAAAATGGGAGTGATAATACCTTCGTTCCAACCAGGAGGGACGTCAGAGTTATCCGTCAGTCTTTAGAGATATGCCGCGAGCGGTTCGCAAAGTTTGTCGGCAACTGCGCACAACGCTTTGGGTCGTGATACGATTGGTCGTAGATGCATGATTTTTTCTCGAACTTTGTTCGCAGAAAACATAAAAGAAGTTTGAGGTGATGGGATCAAAAACATATGGAAAATTAGAGAGGGGTTTTTGAAAATTGGCATGTAATGTGATCTTAAAACATTTGCCGCTTCCTTTGATGTCGTCGTGCAACCTATACTTGTGGTAAGTGAAGGGCTACCAGTCTGAAACTTCAGTTTTTTGTTGATAAATTTATAGAAAAGCTTGCTGTTTTCCAGGAATTGACCTGTGAGTTTAATTCGATGATCAAATTTGTCCTGGGACACCAGTCCCATGCAATGATTTCGTACTTTTCTATAACACTCCCAATCATTTGGCAGTTGTATCAGTTTGAACTCAGTCCACGCGGCATCTCCGCGGCACATCCATTTACAAGGTCTGCCTCGGATGAACGTGCTGGCGGTTTTTCGCAGGTCTGGTCTTGAGACTGAAGAACGCCCCAACATCTGGTGCCACTTGGCAACAAAATTTTGCCAAGTCGAATCCGGACCGTCATCTAACATGAAGTCGAAACTATTGGTGGCTACAATGTCGTAAAAGGTGCCGTAGTCAGTGACCGTCCGTAACACAAAGTCGAAACTATATGGTCGCTTTTGCCTAAAGGAGGTTCACTCTAGATTTCCTCAATGATCAACTCCTCATTCGTCAGTAAGAAAGAATATGGGCACTCATTTCGACTTGGTCGACTATCGCCCTGTCGTACTAATACTCAGCAATTCTTCAACGTGAAGCTTCTTCATTAGATTTAGGATCCTGTATAGGATGACATTTTCAACATGGGGTGTAGCAGACTATCTGTAATGTAATATATATATATATATATATATATATATATATATATATATTTACACAATCATTTAAAAATGAAAAAGTGCCACCGGCAATGCACGAGAAAAAGAAATAAAGAAAAGAAAAAAGTACAATATGAGGGGGAATTTTTTTTGTCCATTGTTCCACATGTTGATTTTTTCATTTTTTTATTACAAAGTTGAGGGGGGAACACAAAATAGAATGCACTCTCTCCACTGTTGCCGGTTCTCAGCCATCGTCGACAGCGTGTCAAGCCACAGACACTCACTATCCCTTGGACCCCACCCAGGAAGCCGCGTTCGTCCGACCCGAGCTAAACCCGACGTCAAGCGTTTTAAGGCCTTCTTCAAGGCCGGCCTGTTGTCCCGGTTGTAGCAAGGTCCGAACGTTGAACGAAGCTAACCTAAATGAAACCCGCGGGCGTAGAAGAGTTGCAGCAATCGACGGCTGTCTAGACGGCATGAGTCGTACATCAGGTAGAGAGAGCGAATCGGGGATGGTAACATGTGGAGAAGAAGTAATAGAAGCAATAGAGGAGATAGAGGTAGGAATTTCTAGTGCTGTAATTGTCATTGTTTGGGTGTGGGCGTGATACTACCCGGTTGCCCAGGCCGAAGTAGAGGAGTTGATCTTGAGAACTCCCACCTCAAGCCTTTGGCCCGAAAGCCTAACCCGCAAGGCAGCGGAGCGAGATTAAGGATCGCACCTATCGGGGCCGGATACTGTAGGTACAGTTCACAAGCCATTCGCGCGGTAGAGACCAAGCAGGGACTCCCGACATCATCCCAACCAGTCGAGCCGTGATCCTTGCGGATTCATACGCCTCTTCTGGTATACAATGTCCGCGAGGGACAAGGAGACTGTGTTTGTCTGGCTTCTCACCATTGACCAACCTGGTATGAGTAACTCTGAAGATGCCACGAAGACATCACCCAGTATAGCTCAATGGATCATCGAGGCACGCAAGCCGCTGCACCACGTCAAGGTCCAGTCTCGTGTAATGTAAGGATACTTGAATGGTATTTAAGGTATGAACGTGTAAGTCACTGTTAAGTAGAGTAGTCATGACCAATCTGTTCAATCACATATGTCAAAAGACATGTAAATGGGCTAAACCAATTGGCTCGAACTAAAAATCCACTTTTACAGGCATTCATCTCACACAAATATGACGACCGGTTTCAAGCTTTTACACTCAATAGGTAGGGACAGTAAGATCAGGATCCGAAGGCCTCGAAACAGTGGAGCAATGGTAAACTAGGTATAAACTTGTAAGTCATTGTTTGATGAGGTTGGCACGACCAACCTTTTCAAACACCTGCCAACACATCCAGCGTTCTGACCTTATGAGCTTGTACTGACAGTCGTTGAAAGTGAGGTTTCTATACCTACAACCTCCTAAAGAGGAATAGAAGGAATCACCTGAACAGCGCCAAAAAGCATCTAGCGGAAAAGTTCGGTGCGGTTGATTCCTTCACCGTTGACATCATCCGTCTGAGACGACCCTGTTATAATGCAACAAGCTTTAGACCACCTATCACTTGAAGCTTCAAGGTACAATAACAAGTGTAAAACACTTACTCAGGTTTAAAGCGGCTTTCTTCCAAATCTAACTGTCTATGATGTCAAGCCTAAACTGGTCGATAACTTCGTGTACCGCGGCAGTTGCATCAGCTGGCGGTTATGTTTGGGATGAGATCTCAGCGTGTAAACAAAGGGGCTGTAGCGTTTGCTAACCGTTGCCATTTACGATGTTGACGCGATGTTTGACTCCACACTAAAGGTCATGTAAAGAACGCAGTCGTGCTTGCCAGGCCGTTTATGCAACTGTTTGCATCGTTGGCCTCTCATACATCCGAGTTAAGATTTCGATATACAACATCGCCGTTCCGAGGGTTTGGTCAAGCAGACACACTGTCCTGTTTAATCATGGTTCGTGATCATCCCGTTGAAAATACAGACACCACCTGTGTCTCTATTGAGCGCCCTATGGAACGACAATCCCACGATATAGTTTAAGATTTGCTGTTCGCAGTTGACGATAGTAAACGAGCAACACAACGATGAAATGTTGCTGAAAAATATCACATTACATGTAGTGGATAACCACACTATGCACCGGCTGGAGACCTTTCGCCATCTTCAGCAGGCACCCAAGATGCCTAATCGTGTGCACCATGGCCCAAAACAGAAAAATAGGGTCTAATCCAGGCCGATTTTGTTGGTCCAATAAACGGTCCCTTGTATTTCTTTATGACCGAATTTATACTGAAGTCATTCGGAAGTACCGTAAATACCCGCGTATAGGACGATACCATGGATAGGACGCAGTGGATATTTGACCCTAAAAACGATGGAAAAACTGTGTACCTATGTATAGGACGCATCCTAATTTCAGTCCTTAATTTCCATTAATTTTTATAGAAACGGTGAAGTTAAGTCAATCACGGTGAACTCCATACAATCGCTATGATCGTCGTGTGTGCTGATTGCTGGCTCATTCATCCTGTCAGTCAGCAGATATCTGTCTAGCCTATGTAGACTATCGTGGAAAGTGCACTTCTCATTCTTGGTCGTCATGTCGAATGATTGGATGACATTTTTTAAGGAAAGGTTTCTGCTCCAACGAGAGTCAAATACTACTCCATGATTGGTTGATATTACACTTTCATGATATTACACATCGGCAGTATAAATATTCTACCTATTACCGGTGTTTTTAAAGATGCAGTTCATTATTACCCTTTAACATGACGAAGACAAAACGACAGAGCTATACTTCAAACTTTAAAATTGAAGTGATCAAGTACGCGAAAGAACACGGGAACCGGGCAGCTGAGCGGCAATTTGTTCCGACTGAATGCGTGATCAGAAAATGGAGAAAAGCCGAAAATACCATTAAAGAAATGCGAAAGGTGAAGAGGGCGAACAGAGGCTCGAAGGCTCACCACCCTAACCTGGAAAAGGCGCTCATTAAATAGATTCAAGATACTCGTCGAGACTGTCTGGGGGTCAGCACCACTACCGTTCGTTTACAGGCACTAAGATTGGCGAAATAGCAAAGCATTGCATATTTTAAGGCGTCGATGAACTGGTGTAGGAGATTTTTTGGAAGAAATAACCTATTAATAAGACGAAGAACTAAATTTTTGATATTATGATAAATGCATAATTTTTATAATAAAAGGATCCACGCACCTGGGTTTTTAGGGCAACTTATGAAGAAAAAAGTGCGTCCTATACGCGGGTATTTACGGTAATCGAAATATCAGCCGCGATGTCAAACAACACGATCAACACGCTACAGCGATTGCTCAACTAGCATGAATTATCAGAAACAGTTGTGTCCTACAATTGCTTTAGATGTATTCACCACTGGAACAGCATGTCGCATCTATGACTGCCACCCTACAATTCGCAGGCGAATGGTGAAGCCAAGTTTTGCGTCGACACATTCAAGCACGATCTGCTAAAATGGCACGGAGAGGGTGCATCCGTTTATAGTCTGCAACCTGTTCTTCTGGTCTACATAAATACACAAAACTATGCTTTCCCTTGCCGCAAAACACAATTGAAGCGCTCCCGGGCAGAAAGCTGCATACCTGGAATGACGAGACGCTGCCGAAACCGCCAAAATTGTACCGAATCAGAAATAACAGTCGTACTACTAATCAGGAGCTTCTGTCCACATCCGAGACTACATAGCGAAGAGTCCTCCATTGACCGGTTGCGTCATTATCAGCCTCAGAGGCAGTGCATTAATCAATGATCAAATTAGAAAAGATGTTTGTTCACGTCACAGAAACCAGTTACGCTTGATATTCACCGACTCCGGTGCCTTCGTCCAGATCCGGATACCACAATTTATGAAATATTCAGCCCCCCGATGCTGGAAAAAGATTATGACTGCAACACCGACCGACTGGCAAGCAACAAGATATAAATAAAAACGAGCTAATGCCTAATAAGCCTTTTGGTCAAAGAAGATAGAAGCCCTTTGCACGAGAAGTCTGCCTTCGTTAAATCAGACTCACAAATCAATAGAAAACTTCCTATTGGAGTATGTATGTATGATGTATGAAATCACAAGCCTGATCCAGGCAAAGTGCCGCACAGTAATAGACTGCATGTGGGCTAAGATACTGTCAGGTTGCCCAGGCCTAGACAGTTAAGGGAAAGGAAAATAAAAATAACAGTGAGACTCCAGCGTGTACTCGCATGCAGCTCACTACCGATGGCATCTCAATTTAGCACGGCGTTAGCTGCGTAGCACGGATGTGATGTGAAAGCACAAGCATGATCCAGGCAAAGTGCCGCACAGTCAGACTGCACGTGGGCTAAGATACTGTCAGGTTGCCCAGGCCTAGACAGATAGGAAGAGCTCGGAATAGCTGCACGATTGCACATCCTAATGGAGAACATTGAACAAGAGTCTGCCACAAGTGTGCACACTTGCGGCGACTCGTTATTGCTTTTACGAATAAACAATTTTGGTTCTGTAGTTTTCGATACAAAATTGTTCTGTAAGTAATTTGACCTCTCTTTTCATAGCATTAAATGCCATGTCAGGCGCAACCTCTCTCTCTTCCATGTCTCACGTGCAGCGCGTTCGATATCTGTACAAAGCGATTCTCCGACTTCATCGCGCGCTGCCTCCTGATTTAGCGGAGCTTGGAAACAAATATGTTCGGGAAGAATTTCGGAGGCACAAAAATTGTTCCCCCGAATTCATCCATCCTTTCATGGTTCAATGGAGTGTAAGTTTTCTGTTTGCTATTTTTCACGGGTATTTTTATGTACACGGATGTGCGATCGTGAAATGCTCCTATAATGTTTAAATAACCGTACTAAATTGATTTCCAACCGGTATTGAACTGCATTTGAGAACACGCTGGGTCTCATTGCCATTTCTTTTTATGCATCTATTTAAGCCTGCCACTATATCAACCCATTTTCTGTCGTTCATTTCGCGGCATTTTTCATATATCCGGGCTTGCGATTTCATACATTTCACTGTACGTGAAATTCATCCGATACAGGTTATTTAGAAAAGAATTCCGACATTTGTGTTAGGACCGTAACTTGATATTACGAGCGGTGTTTGTTTGTTCATTTTCGTTTGGCTCTTACTCTAGAGCGCTGTCCTAATTTAGGTATTGGTTCCAATAACTCAGATTCCTAAAATGAGGTTACAGGCTTTATATCTAAGGGGAACACAACAGTTCGTCGTTCGGATGCTGCGTAGTGTTTAGGGGAAATTCATATACAGGTTTGCTCGATTTTCCGTGTGAGATTGTCCACAAGTATGCACTATGCATGAACGGATATGCAATCACGAAATACTTCTGTACTGAGCTAAATTGATCTGCCCCTGATGCTGAGCTGCGGACGGAACCAATATAGAATCGTACTACCACTAATATTTTTACTTGTCTAAGCCTGGGCAACTTGACAGTATTTCCGCTCAGGTGCAGTCCACGACTGCTTCACTAACTGGATCCAGGCTTTTTATTTTATACACGCGTGCCCTAGTTTACAAATGTTCGGCAATAGTTGTTTCAAAACTATCTACATTCTGGAGATGGTAAGGATATAAGCGCCTGTTTTATGGACCACAACGGCCTGATAAAGAATAAAGTTCCATTGAGAAATTAATATAAAATTCACTGCTTTGTGGCCACATTTTCTAGACCGTCCTGTAAAACAACCATTTTTATTTGAACGGAGACAGCACTGTACGTGAGCAGAGATCCTGTCAGGTTGCCATGGCCTAGACAGACATGAGAATGAAATTAGAAAATCAAGTTAAAAAATGATAAGCTCCCAACATAAGCTATCAAATGGTAGGCGCGTCTTCAACTCTGAAACAGCCATCGATTGGTTAACCATGTATCATTTCAGGTAAGGAACACTAGAGTTTCGGAATTTATTCGTTATTGAATAAGGAATAAAACATTGGCTTCGTGTGGAGGAGCAATATTTGCAGGCAACAAGGGTCTTAATCAGTGGATGTGTACTATCAGAATAAATGATTTTGATCAGTCTGTTGCATTCACGGAAGTAACAACCGATAATACTCTCTCGGATTCAATCCGCGGAAACAGCTCAATCTTGAGATAACCTCTTCTGGTTAGCAGAAAACAGTAAATGGGAGACGACCTTCGAAGTAGGATGCAATCCAATGAAGAATGTTTAATGGAACACCAACGGTAGTGAGCTGCATGCGAATACACGCTGGAGTCTCACTACCATTTCTATTTCACCCCTCATATCTGTCTAGGCCTGGGCAACCTGACAGTATCTTAGCCCACGTGCAGTCTCTGACTGTGCGGCACTTTGCCTGGATCAGGCTTGTGCTTTACTACCAATGGAACACCATATTTAGACATTCTTTTGAGTAGGGAAGTTATTACAACACTTTTCAATGCATTGATATAATCCAGAAAACAAAGTTGTGCAGCTTTCGAACGTGGAATATGATTCGTACGCAAAGCCAGAGAACGACACTTACGGCAGGCAAACTGACAACTGGAAGCCATTCGTCGTAACACAATGCTTTTAATTACTTTAAGCAACTGCGACGTGCACGCGATCGGGTGGTATTTAGCTGGATCATTTTTACGAATCGGGATTTTACGGACATATTTCCAACAGTCAGGCATAATTGCCCTTTTCATGCAACGGTTGAAAATGGATGCATTTGGTGACGAAAGTACACGAGCGCATTCTTTTAATACAAAGAGTAAGAGTTTATATGGTCCTGCTGTTTTAGATCGTGAGACAACCCAAAGAGCACAAAAGACCTCAAATACGTTGATAAATGATGAAGTGGAACCAGAAGGGGGTAAAAAGGATCTCGGTTGATTATCATTATCAGCCATTAGCCTCACGAAAGATTCCTTCAATCAATTGATGTCAGAAATAGATGGAGATTCCTTATTGTTTTTTCCGCAAATTCGCTTACGTGCAGAACACCTTTGCGTAGCAAGGTATTTAACAAAACATTTCGATCTAATGAGTTTAATAAGCCTTTGAAGTCTAAAAAGATGGCTATTGTCGGCGGTCCATGAGAACGGTGCAGTTCTAAGTTCTGCTTTAGGATAAAAATGTTGTCGACACAGTTTCTGCCAGAGCGGAAGACAGGCTGCTGTGATTCCAAATGCGACGTTAATCTTCGAAGCCACATTGATGGTAAAAATCTCTTGATTTTGAAAGTAAAACTTTTCCTCGGTGATTTATGAAGAAACCTTTTTGAATATCGGTATGATGACCGATTTTCCCAATTCCGGGAAATAAATTCTGATAACCACACTACACGAAGAAGATCTGAATATAGCAGAAAAGGTGGTTTGGCATCAGGACCAACAGCCTTGAATTGTTTCTCGTATTCAATACATATTTCAATTTCTGGATCACAAAGATTTATGCTAACGGATTAAGGATCATATCGGGTAAAATCAATCAATAAAAATGTTGCAAGGGGACAGCTAAATTCTTTTGAACGAAAGCTACTCAAATACCCGTTACCAAACACCTGGTGCACATTATTATCTCTCTACCAACCCACTACTTGTTCATCCATTCATTTCATTTAGTGCGACTATCTCCTCCTGGAGGATGAGTTGGCTTCTTTGACGTCACGGATTGCAGCCACCCACGCTCGGCGGTTAGAAGTGAGATCCGCGCAGATTGTAAGCCAGGTCCGGTCCCACGTGCGCCATCCGTAAACCGATCGTAGACCAAGCAGCTCCATGTCCGATTTCACGGCGACGAGCCAAGTCTTCACTTATCATCCACTACTTGTAGCTAACATTGGTTGTGGAATGCATGTAGAGATGTATTCGAACAAGCGAAAAGTGATCTTAGGCCTGGTCAACTTGACAGTATCGTAGCCCACGTGCAGTCTATGACTGCATGGCACTTTACCTGGATCAGGCTTGTTCTTTCATACATTACTGAGACATATTCACTTTAGCCATGTTAATGGTTGGAATCACAAGAATTATTTATGTAACAGTTTACGACTGTGAGTTCTTACACTACTTATACATCTAGTTTAATACGCTAGAGTGAGAGTGGTAAATGGCTACTCATGCTTGATACTCGTAAACTTTATTGCTCACCTGATTTCCTTCAAGCAATATGCCGTCGATCTCTCCAAACAAATACGTGACTTACCTCGGTCGTCGTCGATTCCGCAAAATGACGCTTCACCACCGTTTGCGTTGGGCATGGAGCTTCCGGAGCACCGGTTGAACGAGTTTTCTGAGACGCAGCTCCTACAACTACTTGCGTTAGCCGAAACGATCCACTCGCAGCCGCCTTCCGACTGCACTGAAACGCTTTCGTGCGATACGAACAGCACTACAGTGGAATCGCACAAATAGTAGTTGTGACGTCTTTGATGCATCCTTTTTGCTTTCAGATTTTTACGAAATAGAAGTTTCTCTATTTCAAGTTTTTTTCTGAATCAATATAATATTTATTGTGGTAGGGGTATTGTCAAGGAAGACCTGACACGGAGATCAGATCGTTTGGGCGACAACAGCAGATATTGCTAACCCAATCACGACTGGTCGGGCAGATATAGCTAGTCTTGAGAATGATTCATGCATCCTAAACTGCTATCGGTCAAACGGTGGCCCAGGCCATAAGGCGTTGCACTACAAATGTGATGGTCGAGGGTTAGAGTCCCACCTGAGGCAGATATACACTGCTGAGCAATTCAAATAACAGCGAAACCCGAATCCAGTACATCCATCGTGGACCGTCGAGATCACGTTTGTGAATATTTCGAAGGACTAGGTACTAATTAGTAGTCACACGGTAGTTGCTAGGTTCACACGAACTGTAGTCCGGAATTCGCTTGCCCCAGGTTCATCAGGAGATTGGTGTCTAAATGGTTTGCAAGGATTTCATGGTTGAAAATCCTCTAAACAACCGCGGGGTAGAGTTGCGTTCATAAGCTACAGGGATGAACATGTATGTACATACTTTCATGCCAAATCTGCAGGCCCTAAACAGCATCATTTTGAATTGATTCGTTACAGCTGGATGGCCACCATATTTTTAGTTTTACCTTAAATACAAAGCACATACGAATAAGGTTATCTGAAAGGACATGAGAATTAAATATCTTGGGGATGTTATCTATACAAGTGAAGTGATAGAAGACTAGTACTCCATTCTTATCCATATGTACGCTTCTTGTTTATGGTCCCATAATATCACGAGCAGTAAATAGGTAACTTTTTGTAACCTTACTCGAAATTTTTTCCGTGTGACCTTTCCACAAGGTACGACTCGTTTCCATCTAACCCGGCAGTATTTGGGTCATGTATTTAACCCAGATGCTCTCTGCTAAGTCATTTATCCGATTATGTTGTCAATCAAAGTTGTTTCGTCAAATGAATTATATTTTGAACGACAGTGTCAACCTCGATCCAATCATTCCATTTCTCTCGAGGCAGTTTTTAGCAGATGAACGGCTCAACGGGTTGTACCGTGTGCGATCGGGCGAGAGTTACTCTCCACTTAACACGACCAAATAACTAGCCTATTCGATACAAAACAAAGCCTGTTTGTTGACTGCCATTGCCAAAACCAATCGATTAAATTACCGTTGGGTCGGTGTTTAGAGTATGTACAAGATAAGTATGAAACACAAGTACGTGATATTAGATATCAAGGAATTTCCTGTTTACAAATGACGGTTTTCAACATTTAGCTGATTTATTCTAACGTCAGCGTACGTACCATGATTCGCATATGGTATCGTCTCTTACGTCTTACGATCGGTTTTCAGCTGCTTGCCGCCGTCAGGCGGAGACAGTTAGATTAGTGTTAGCGAATCTTAAAACATTGGTGAACGAAATACTTTACTTCAATACTTGATAAATTGGGTTCAAACAATGAGCCATGGTGTTTTCAAATAAAACTACGGTGATTTCGGTTCAGACGCGCTTATAAATGGCCAGCTTTTTGTGACTATGCGGCACTTTGTCTGCATCCAGGTTTGATTTCATACATACATACATACATAACAAACAACACCTTAAATGACAGGAGTGAGCAAAGTATAAACCACCGAAAGCAAAAATAAAATCAGTTTTGTGCAAGCAGTTTATTTAAGCAAAGAAGATATTCGCCAGCTGTTGCTGCAATGTTTTTTCGTGAGTCAGTCAACGCAGTAAATGGACACGAGGAAACCAGATTTGAATCCGAGAACTTATCCCTTCCTCACAAAAATATAAAAAGAATAAATTGACAAATGAAATGATTGCTTAAACATCAATGTCATGTTGGACTAAGAATCGCCGTAATTGTTCCAACACATCCTGTTTCACTTCCACAGGGACAGTTTGTTTGGCAGAAGGCGTAATAGCTCCCACGACCTCGTCAACGGTCACATTATCCACGCCTTTCGTTCGTATATAATCTTTACAGGCTTGTTTCACTTTTTCATTCCATCCGGTCTCGACAAGGCGGTTTTCGATAAACTCCCGCAGCCGCTCGCGTTCTCCGGTTTTAACTAGTAGATCAGCAATCTTATTCTTAATCTCAGTCCTTTTGTCAGACATGTCCACAGGATAACGTGGTGCACTCGAAGGTTATTTAAATTGAAAGTATCGATTAGTGGTCACATGATGGTTTTGTTGTTGGCCTCCTACGGTCGATGTCAAAGGTAATGACAACAAAATTACAGCGATAAACTATAATATTTGTTTCGTTAGTACATGTGCAATCGGGCAGTACACCTACCCTGCACAAGTAAAACAATAGTAAATTGTCAGACCTTATTTGAGAAATCGTTGTAATCCCATTACCATTATCGATCTCAAACAACATGCAGACCGTCAAGGTACGGCGCTATTTGACTCTGCATCTTAAACCGGCTTTCTGACGGTAAAATCTGCTTACGGAGGAAGCATGCAGAAACAGGCCTCCGACCACGGAGAAAATCATAAACCTAGGCGGTGGGACACAGATGTTCACAGCACATTTTATTTGCGGTAAGTTTTGGCATAGCGAAACCAATTGACAAAATGACTAATAAATTTTTCAGTTGGAATTTGAGTGAATTTCTTATCATCTTGTATAGCATTAGGTTACGACTATTAAGGTCTTGCTAAGAGCAGCAAACCACCCCCTAACCGTTATGCTAGTGTAGACAGTGAATGCGTTATCGATCATTCATCAATCAATATTGATCGCAAGTGCATAATGTGAGAATCCTTCACCATATATATTTTTTGATATTCATTCATTCAGTCAATACACGAGTTCAGTTACGGCTGTGGTTCTCTCTTACCCGTCTCCGCCAGCAGTGGACTACAGTTAAAACTATTGGCGAAGGGGTGCTGATAAATTATCTCACATATTAACCCTCAATACCGTTGGAATTCAAACAAAAATTGTTCAGAAGCGGTTCTTACAGAGACTCACATTTCAAGTTCAGGACTATCAGTTGACATTTCAATCACAGTCAGATGAAGTCACAATCGATCGATTGTAAGTGGAAAATCACTCGGAAAATGCCAACAAAGTTTTATCAGAGTCGGAAATCGACCCTGACATAACAACAGAGCAAGTAAAGGATTTCAGAGTTTGCCGAGGCACGGATGTGCGTTTGTGCAGTACTGTGCGGCGCGGCTATGACCGTGCTAAATTGATTGGCCAGCGGCAGTAAGCTGAATCACGCTGGAGTCCCACT
Organism: Atriophallophorus winterbourni; assembly: GCA_013407085.1. Taxonomy (NCBI): domain Eukaryota; kingdom Metazoa; phylum Platyhelminthes; class Trematoda; order Plagiorchiida; family Microphallidae; genus Atriophallophorus; species Atriophallophorus winterbourni. Next base: position 13,985 of record JACCGJ010024956.1, read on the forward strand.
ACCATTTCTATTTCCTTTCTCATGTCTAGGCCCGGGCAACCTGACAATATTTTAGCCCACGTGCAGTCTGTCTGTGCTGTCCTTTGCCCGGATCGGGCTTGTGCTTTCATACCATTGACTGACAAGAATTCGAAGTTCGCAAAAGGAAGATTTGCACTCACTAACGCCCGAAATTGTCCAATGCTGCAGGATAGTATTGTAAATCCTGAAGTATTACAGAAGGTCCATAAACTATTTCACCAGCAGCATAACAGAATCAACCGTAAACAAATTATGACTCGAAGTCACGCTTACAGAACTCACGAAGAGAAAAAAACTTGTCAGAGAATGTTACAGTTATTGCTTGACAGCCAAAATGCCTCCCAAATGAGCTACGATCATCACCAATACCAGAAGGCTCGTGGCTGCGAACCCACGTTGATGTTGCAGGTCCCTTGGAAAGCATCTATTACTTCAACACTATGCATATTCAACGACGTTTTCGCAAGTGTTTTCAAGGAGAGTTGGTAGTCACATACAAAGAACAGGTCATCAGACTAATATGGTCACGTCATGCCACGTCACAGACCACGATACGCAAACCTCACCAAAACAGAGTCTCGACCTATCATCTTCAAGAAACACCTTGCAACGAGACACATGAAGCCAGAATCAAGGAACCGATCAGCTATTTTTCTGTGAACACAGGATACCCTCGCACTCATCCAATCGTCCAAATTTTTTCATAGAGGGTATAGTATGGTATGAAAGCACAAGCCTGATCCAGGCTAAGATGCTGTCAGGTTGCCCAGGCCTAGACAAATCTAAGAAAATAGGGGGTATAGTACAGACGGTGAATGCACTATCGATCATTCATCAATCAATATCGTTCACTGTACACATATTTTGAAATTTATTCATTCAGTCAATGCACGAGTTCAGTTACGGTTGTGGTTCTTACCCACGGCTGAGCCAGCATTGCGTTACAGTTATAACAGCAAGCGATCGCTTTAGCGTTCACAAAAAGTTGAATTCGCTAACATCGTATCTTGTCGAATGAGCTCTAGAAGAAAATATCTTCATCCGTGTACACGAATTTTCAGCAATCAAATTAATTCAACCACACAAAAAATACTTTTCCAAAAAAATTACACAAACACTGTTAGGGTGAAGATTCAATGAAGAAATTCAGACTGTCAATCGCCTCCTTAGATTAAGAATAACTCGATTCACGAGCCAAATAGCGGGCAAGGCAAGGGACGAAATAATTCTTGTTTGTCGGTTTTTGAATAAGGGACGGGGTATTTGATTAGCGTAAACGAGAACGATTTTCAAGCTATAAGCACCTCGTGCAGTGGGTGTGCATTATCCGAGGAAATGACTCATTGATCTGGCACATGATCGATTCAAAAGGAGATTTGTTTCAAAGCTAAACGCTGAAGGTGCACCTAATAGGATTCGCATAGCAAGTTTTCATTGCTAGATGCCGGTTTCAGTAAAATGCATAGGTGGAGTAAAAAGAATTTCCGCGTTCCAAACACATCTTACGACCACAAGGTATTTAAAAATATTTGAGGCCGATATGGAGTCTATAATCATGAACAAGGAGCCTACGCCAAAACTAATCATCAACTCACCCTCAATTGTTACAATACTTAAGCGACGAACAAAATCAAACGAGTTCATAATAAAACAATTCGTGTTACCAATTACCGGTTTCAAAATTTGGGCAAGGTGCTTAGCCAATTCGTGCGTTGCCATTTAAGCCTGAACCCGGTTCGTACCGGCAACTTGGTCTGACGAAGCTTCTGTGTTCACAAGCGAAACGATACCATCTTATGACCGGTTTGCAATCTTCTAAGGATATTTACTATCAGGTTTGTGACACATTTAATAACAGTCACGGAAGTTATTTTCAAATGCTGCCACCTGAGTGATAAAACTGATCACTTAATGCCAAAAAACGTTCGTGAGATACAATTCTCAAACAACCTAACGGCCGATTTCAGCATCTAACATGCACCTTATGCCTGCTGAAGCTCCGGTTTAATCAAAATATGGGGAATGGCTCAATAAGATTTGACCGCGACTACTGTCTCAGCGGTCATTCAATAGAAAGCATGGCTGCCATGCATGGATTCATCACTCTCTGGCAATGAGTGATCCGCGCTTGGTTATCTCAAAACTAGCAAGGTGCCAAACACTGACATCGTAATTGCAGTGAAGTTCCAGTTTCAGCGGTCAGAAATTTAAGACTAGCTGAAACAGAGAAACTATTTGTTTCTAAGTACAAATAATCAGGTCGTTCGGCAAAATACGAGAATTACTGCGACATTACCAGTATAAAAAGGCCTAAATAGTAGGAGCACGCATTGATTTAAACACAAGTGAGCGTTCTTTGAAATATAATTGCTGTGGTCTGTGGCCAATGTGACAAGTAGCTAGCCAAACACTGGACGATTTGTCGCGGGAAAACAAAAAAAAACAAAGTTGATCCAAATGAGCATATTAAACAGACTGGTTGGAAAGTACAGTGGGTTTACAATTTTTGGAACGAGGCGACATCGACAGATTGAACGAAATCCTCCAATTTCGAAATCTCTTCTTCCAGGAAATCCGTTCCAACCTAAATCGGAGCACAGTGAACGGTCATTATACAGTAGAGTAATCGTGGAGTGCGCAAACAAAGATCGTAGCGGGTTCTTAATAACTTCTCCGTTTAATGGAAAGATAGACAACATTTATAAACAATGTTAGGTCTAACTCTTAAAATTATGAGATGGCTAGCAACTGTGTGGTACTTCTATGCTGTATATGTCGGTATAATCATTAAGAAACAATCATCATCATCATGAAGCACAAGTCTGGAGCCAGACAAAGTGCCAAGCAATATGAAGCAGGAAAAGCAGATAAGCAAGCGCGTGGAAAAGGGAAAGCAGGCAAGCGGAATACGCAAAAGCAAATGCACAAAAAAGCAGCTTGTTTTTGTAGTTTCATTGCATGCGATTTTTGGGTTTTTTTGTTTTGTTTTTGTTTTTTGTTTTTTTTATATGTAAAATAATACCGAATAAAAAAAATTATGACACACATAATAAAATACACTGGCGCCACTGACTTCGGTTTGTAGCCATATCGCGTAAGGTTTCCAGCCAACTATTAGGTGGAGCATTTGGACCCCACCCAGGCAAACGAATACGCCCAACTGAGCCTAGCGCTACGGTGAGTTTTTTCATCCCAACGCGCCACGTCATGGACTGGCCACCCGATCTTTTCTCCCAGCTTCTGTCAGGCTCTGCGAATAAGGCGCGGTACGGTAAACGGTGAGTGGGCATTCTTAATACATGTCCCAACCATCGCAAGCGAGCAAGCATCAGCATTTCTCTCAGTCCGTGGCCACCTGGTCCTAACACCCGCTTGCTGACATCTATATTTGTAACACGATGCTGCCACCGAATGCGAGCAATTCTACGCAGGCAACGGGTATCCAAAACAGAAAGCCGACAGACATCTTCCACTCGGATAGACCAGGTTTCGCAGCCATAAAGGAGTGTAGCACGCAACACTGCGCTGTACACTCGGCCTTTAGTATGGAGTGAAACAATGGCATGGAGCCACACAAATCACCAAGCAAGATGAACAAACACATAAAAACCGAGAAAGCAAAATATGAAAATGCGTGCAAAAATACGGCATTTTTTCATTTTCACTGCACGCGATTTTGTTTGTATAAAATACGATAAAGCAGGTAATCACCGTGGTAATCTGGTTTGCCGCCGGTTAGTTGCATGGGTTACTCACTGGAATTTTACTACCGATTTTATTTCTTATATCCATCAAGGGTTGGGACAACCAGACCACGTGCAGTTTATCACTGTGCGGCACTTTGCATGAATCAGGCTTGTGATTTCTTACATCATTTTAGACCTGATATGAAGTGAAAGCCTAGCATTAAAAGGCATAATGCCCATTCAAGAGTAGGAAACTAAGTTCGGGATAGAAGGGGCAACCTACACACGCGATGTCATGGTTAGAACGGAACGGTTAACTGAACCGTTTGAGAGCACAAACCAAGGCACGAAATGTGCTAATCCGTGAGCTGTTGTTTGCATACGATGCAGACTTTAATGCTAACTCTCAAGAGAACCTGCAGTCGCTAATGAACTGTTTTTCATCGGCATGCAAATACTTTGGGCTAACAATCAGAATGAGCAAGACCAAAGTCTTTGGTCAAGGGACTGTATCGCCTTCAATCATCACTGTTGGAAACTTTCAGCTTGAACCAGTACATCATTTCACATATCTTGGTTCAACCATTGCGGATAACCTCTCGCTAGACACAGAGATAAATAAACAGATTGGGAGAGCAACTGCCATTTTGTCCCGACTGAACGGTCGTGTCTGCAACAACCGCAAGTTGACCTTAAAGCCAAAGATGATATACAGCGCGTGCGTACTAAATGCTTCACTGTACGGCAGTTAAACCTGAACCACCCACGCAAGACACGAACGGTCGTGCAACTGCCACCGATCGCCCGGGTACAAGCTATCGTTGTGCATGTTGAGGGTATGTTATGGTATGAAAGCACAAGCCTGATCCAGGCAAAGTGACGCACAGTCGTAGACTGCACATGGGCTAAGATACTGTCAGGTTGCCCAGACCTAGATATGAGGGGGGGAATAGAAATTGTAGTGAGACTCCAGTGTTTCAGCATGCAGCTCACTACCGGTTGCCAATCAATCTTGCACGATGTTAGCCGCACAGCACAGAAATGTTGCACGTTTGCACATCTGTGCTGCGGGAGATTGTTAATCCCGAATCCGACTTTTTAGTCATTCGAAAAGCTGTGGAGCATGAAACAATCATGCGGTTGTGATGTACATACACGGTTTACGTCGCTCGGTAACCGTTACCTCGGTAGCATTGATTGTTTGTTGATACCATTGGGTTAATAGATGAAATAGACTTTCCGAATGTGAGAGTAGCTAGTTCGTGTATGCTTTATAATCAAATTCCATAATGGACCTCGATGTGAAGTCTTGAGTATGTATGCGGATGGATGGATGAAATCAAGCATGATCCAGGCAACGTGCAACACAGTCAGACTGCACATGGCCTAAATACTGTCAATTTACCAAGAACTAGACAGGTGTGAGAAAAATAGAAATGACACTGAGACTCCAGCGTGTTTCCACAGCGGCTCTTTGGGCGTTGTAGTTAAGTTGACTAAATCCAGAGCAGCCAGAATAGAAATGAAAAGAGTAACTAAACGAGCTTGACCCGGTATGGTATGGTATGAAAGCACAAACTTGATTCAGGCAAAGTGACGCACAGTCAGAGACTGCACGTGGGCTACGATACTGTCAGGTTGCCTAGGCCTAGAGAGATAAGAGGGGGGAATAGAAATGGTAGTGAGACTCCAGTGTGTTTCAGCATGCAGCTCACTACCGTTGGCCAATCAATTTTGCACGATGTTAGCCGTACAGCACAGAAATGCTGCACGATTGCACATCCTTGACCCGGTAGTTACATTAGAGCACAGAAGCACAGTAGCGGTCCAGTGTTCACGAGACTTGTTTGAATGCATGTTCCATTCGAGGTCTAGGCACTTCATCATACTTTGTTCGTGCCTACTCTTCTATAGAATCCGTAGCTATTAAAGCCCCATCCTTTCCGATCTTTCAGGATTTTACTTTTTCACCCATAAACATACAAGGTTGCAAAACATACACATACCAGTCAAGACATCATCATCAGAGACAGCATTACACCGGTATGGTATAAAAGGGTTTTTTGTTTGTACCGCCGAAGCGAGTACATTACACCGGTAGGATTTACCGAGTGCTTAGCTGCCACACAACCATGAAATATATATATATATATATATATATATATATATATATATATACGTCCGAACTTAAACGAAATTACAATTAAAAGTCAATGTTTTAAGGTTGACTGAACTTGATCTTACTGTGTCTATGTGATGAGGGTAAGCGGGCAGAAAGAAACCAGTCATGGTGTGTTAGAGCGGTGGATGTGAACGGAACGGAACTTACTTTTTCATCTTCAACGACACAGCCAATTTGTAGTTTCTTTACACCGTAAGCAATCGGAACGAGTTTTGATTTTCCCCATATTAAACCATCTTTTTCGATACTACGAACAAGTTTTTCGAGTTCAGCCATATCGGTTTCGGCTTCCCAAGGTTTGACCTCGAGAACAATTGTAGATTTAGCGACCGGGCCTTTCTTAGCTGCTTTTTGTGCCTCCAACTTAGCCTGCTGTTCTTTGCGAACCTTTTCAAGCGCCTCTTCATCGCCACTGTCCGAAGCAAAAAGGTCGTCACCAATGTCATCATCACCAGCAGCCTTTTCAGGAGCCTTCCCGTGAGTTGAAGCTGAGGTAATATTGTGATGAATCGAACATGACATGATTAGAATAAACCAGATGGTGTTGCCATAAGGGGCAACAGTAACATGGAGTAAGTGGGGACAAATTAAAATTTTATACTACGAAGATCGATTAAGCTTCAGACTTGGTAATTTTCACAAACCGAGGTTCAAGCGCTAATAGCAATCTGTACTTTACAGGTTTCGTGTACAACTAAAGCTAGGGTGGTCGAATGACTTGACAGTGCTGTCAAAAAGACTACACGATGAATAGTTGGCGATTAACCCGTTTTTGAAAGTTGCTTGAAATGGGATGCTATCATTACGAACAAAGTGGGTAAGAAATCGGTTATGATAATCGTTCGGTTACGTTTCGCGTTCGATGCAATCTTTATCAGATTAAGTATAAAATAGGCAGATTGAATAGGAATTTCAAAAAAAGTGACGCCTAGCATCAACGTCCATCACATGCTTCAAAATGGGCATATCCGGCCAATAAAATACCGTCTCGTCATGGTCTGCCATAGTTATTTAAAGCATGAGGATCAGAAACAGAAGGAGACCAGCTGCAAAACTGGGAACGCGGAACGTCCAGCCAATGTTTTCTGGATTTTGTAACTACAGTCAGAACATCAGAGACGTAGGATAGTCAGTTTTCGTTAACAACGAACTAAAAAGTTGAAAGTCGACATGGCTGCCTAGCGAGAGGTTGTTGTGCTGAAAGAAAAAAAAATTACACATTCTTTTTAGAAAGTGAAGAGCGGAATTTCAACAGCCATGCATACTAGATAACACCAAGTTGAAATGGAACGGCAAGCTAGGACAGCCCTACCACATCTCACCGTAGCGCTAGGCTCAGTTGGGCATATTTGTTTGCCCGGGTGGGGTCCGAAAGCTCCAACTAATTGGCTAAAAACCTTACGTGATATGGCTACAAACCGAAGTCAGTGGCGCCACTGTATTTTATTATGTCATAATTTTTTTATCCGGTATTATTTTATCTAAAAAATAAAAAAAATCGCATGCAGTGAAACTACAAAAACAAGCTGCTTTACGCATTTTTTGCATATTCCGCTTGCTTGCTTTTCCTTTTTCACGCGCTTGCTTATCTGCTTTTTTGCTTCATATTGCTTGGCACTTTGTCTGGCTCCAGACTTGTGCCTCATGATGGTGATGACCGCATCTCGCTGGTAAATTGACAAATAGTTGTATGTCTGAATCTTTCCTGATTTTTTGGCAGTATAACGCTTTTAAAATGCGAACACTCATTTCGCGATCTATAACTTAACAGCTTCAGAGACGCGGTAGATCCCATTTTCGTTGCCTTAGAATTCCACCAACTTTATCCATCGGCCCAAACACTGGAGGCAGTTTGTGCTTAACAAGCCTTCGTGACGTATTATGCATGCTACCAGCAGGAAGCGATCGACTTCGGTTCAATAGTCAGGGAGAATTCGCCGAAACTCAGTTTTTCGATACACAAGAAGTCAGTGCTCAATGCAACGCGGTTATTTTTAACTGGTTATTGATAATGTTTGAAGACTTCAGAAAGATGCCAACTCACTTTGGTTTAGACATTCCCGTCTGCAAGGGTGTGTAAACGAGGTAATTTTATAAAGCGCAAGTATACCCATGCTAAATTGATTTACTATTGATACCAAGCGCCATGCGAAAACGAGCTTGAGTCTCACTGCATTTTTTATTTTTATACCTGTCTGTCTTATATCTGTCTAGGCTTGGGCTACCTGAAAGTATATTAGCTTACGTGCAGCCTCTTACTTTGAAGTACTAAGCTTGGATCAGACTTGTGCCTTCATGCCATACTAGTATACCTGTCTAGACCTGGATTACTGGACAGTATCAGACACCAAGCGCGGTCTAGGACTTTGCGACACTCACTGAATTAGGCTTGTGATTATAGGACCGGAGGCCTTTATGCCAGGCCACATTTAGCTGCTTTTCAACCTTTCAAGGCATCCCGCTAAATGGCTTCAGAGATTATATACTAAGTTTTCATGTATAAATTTATCGATGTAGAAGAAACTAAATAACATTCAATAACATTGACCAAGGAATAAAATGATTAATTGCATGTGACAGTGTTCGTGTAACTATTACAGTAAAGGACTAACCTGGCACACCATATTGTTCCACAGGTTTTGGCTGTCCGGGAAATGATTTACGATCGTTCCCGAAAGAATCGATGTGCTTGTACCAACGGAAGACGTTTTCATATTTATCAGACGGTTTTTCCCCAACAGCCTGATAGACAACAACATCAGCTTGGGAAGGTTGATACCTGAAATAAGTATAACGCAAAATGATAAGAAGAGGATGAAAAGAACTATTAAAGCAATACATTAGAATATATCAAAATAAATGTTGTGAAACAAGGATACGTCTATACAGTAGTACTCTACGGCCTCCGAAGCGACACCCGATGGCTTTACAAGGTTCTATAGGATAGTCCCAATTTTTCCATTGCAATGGCATGAGACAGCGCATTTTATAATCCAGAATGTTGCAATAGCAAAATCTTAACAATACTACTAGTTTTACACAGATAGCACGTAAATAGCGTAAGCGATATTAAAGTGAAGCTACATGTTCAAGTTCACAGAAAATGCACATGAGAAAACTTGACAAAGATTAACCCTCCACCATACACGGGAGTAAAACATCTACTTGTGACAATCGAAATTATAAATGCAGCAACATATCACCTTTCCCGTTGTAAACTATATCACATTAAACATTTTGCACTGTATCACAAAATAAGCTGTGGCTTTTGGATCCACAAAAGCATGTAAAACGCAAAAAATGAATACATTTTCAGTCACGTATTTCGGTGCATACTGTGTTATTTCAATGTCGCCTGGCCCATTAGGTGGGATCGATTTTCAATGACGTACTAACGCACATAAATAGTATCCAACTAATCGATTCAAACGGAAAAATAATCCAAGGTACTTGGAGACTATACTGAGTAGCGTATTAGGAAAAATAAAAGAGCGTTAGAGCTTAACAAAAAACGAAGCGACATTGAAGATTTCAGTGAACTAAAACACACGTTGGCAAATAATAGGACTCCAGATTAATTAAATCGGGAAAACATACCCTTCGATGTAACTCCGTGATAGCAGATACTCGTCTAGAGATGCAAGACCAGAAGGCGTTTTCAAATCACCAAAACCCATGACGAACGTGCGAAATTCGAAAAGCGCGCTAGATTATCATTTCAGTTCAGTGTACAATGGACACTAATTGGTTAACCCGCGAATCGAGCGTCCAGGAGTTCTTTCGTATGAGAAAAGCATTTAAGCACCCAACACTGACAAAACGATGTTTCTTTATGCCCGTTTGAAATATTCGACGGTCGGGACGCCAATATATTATCCGCATTGTATATAGTGAGCACCACGTTATAACCGACGCGTGAAATAGAAAAATCCGTTTCTCATCACCAGCACGGTAAGAGGTGGGCTAGTGAAAAATCGTATATAAAAGAGACTACCAATAATGATCCTTTCTGGATATTCCAGGTTTCTGATTCTTCTGAGTGATTTACATATTACTATGAGTTCTGATAAAGTTCTTTGATTGATCGTGAATAAAAATCTGTGGTTTTCCAGAGCATGGAAATTTTTCTATACCACTCAAACCATACATCCTTAATTCCAATTTTTCTATCCTTTAATCTATCTTAATATTTTTTTACTTTCTCATGAGCCGATAAATGAAAAGAACGAAAGAATTAAAAATGAAATGTTTTCTTGTATATCCAATGCATGCTGATTAAAATTTAACCAAATGTTTGAACAACCAGAGCAAAATATGTATAATCGTGATGACTTTTTTAAGATCAAAAATACAGCGGAAATTTTACGTTCGGTAAAATCATACAGATAAAAAGCGGTTATCCTTTTTAAAAATATGTGTGTAAGAGACATGTTAGGTGTTAAGTACCTTTGAAATTCTTCCTTTCCCTTCAACATTTCTTTTATTTTAAACCTAGTTACGAAACCTGAATTTTGTGAAATAGATTTTTCTTGTGTTTTATATTCCTACTGTATTTTGATATAAAACTTTTCTTTTTGTAATTATTTCTGTTATTGTAAATCATTTTCTGTACACGCCTTCGGTCAAATGTTTGTTTTAATTTATTGTTTCTGCCATTGTCGGTCATTGTTGCGGAATTTGGTTGCCATTTTGGGCTTCAGTATTTTGCTTGATTTTGGACGCTATTTGAGTGTCATTTTTGATTGTCACAGAAAGTTTGGACGACATTTTGGTAAATCGATTCTTCTTATTTTTATATCAGGTCGTCTTTTGTTTGAATTGAATTTGATTCTGGAGTATTTGGCTCCATTGTTGCTGTGACGGTTCTATACAATTAAGGTTTGTATAGTTATTTTTGTTGTAATTGTTGTTAATTACAGTACCGTATAATTTCACAATCATTGTTTTGCATTTGTCGAAATAAGAAACGGGTGGACTACGCGTAACTCAAGTCACAGACAATACAATGTGTGATTAGTTATTAATCTGATTAGAATACTATGAGTGAACAAATGTTTTGAAGAATAATAAAGTTCGGAGGATAGTGATCTTCGAGTACACGAAAATGGCGGATTGGCTGGATAGTCAGAATAATCTTTAATAACTTTTCCAAATATAGGGCTTTATCGAATGCAAAAGGTTTTCTTCCCATATTTCCGCCAGGGTTCGTCTATACGCAACATTCGTTCACCTGGATGTTGATGAAATACTCCGAGAGATAAATACAAACCATCCCTCGAATAAACTATTCACCTGACTACCACCACGAAACAGGCGGAGTCATGACAATCCAGTACTTATTCCCAACTGTAGACTGAACTGTCGAAGGTATCTTAATTCTGTACTTGTTGCACATTCACATAACTTTGATATATTAAAATCGAACTTGGACAAATTCATGTCTACCCATCAAGACATTAACCTATACATGATACACCATTACAACTTTGAACCCATGCACCCAAGTAATCTATACATCTTGAACCCATAGATTTATATGTGCCATCCAACCGATCCAACCGTTTATACCCTATGGATTTTCACTTGATTCCTGAACTGCTTAGGAAGCAAACAAATCCCGTTTTTATTACTCATGTTATTCGTAATTCCAATATTATTCTGTGTGTTTTAATGTCATTAAATTGAATTGTATTGAATTGAATACAGTTAAATGATGGCCTTTTAAAACGTCGTGGCAGTTTGGTGTGCAAATAGATTTCTAGTTACTGCTTGCTGAATGTTATGTATTCCGTATGCACATCTTGCAATCGCTTCGACAATGCACGGTGTTTGCAAAATTTGAATAAGGTATTGTATTGCGTCACCAACTGCCGTTTGAGAGGTACCAGAACCCTTTTGTTACACTCGAAACCAGATATCACTGCATACGTGAAGCTTAACGTTATGCGTTCTGCCACGTAGCAATTGGTTTAGAAATTGTAGTATTTGAGGCAACGTAATAATTTGCTATGCCTAAAAATTGACGCAATTTTTTTCATCGAATCTGTTATTTGATATTCTTAGATATAGGTAACCTTCTTAGGTACAGTAACTATTCCCTGGTGGTTGAACACGTGACGCAATGTTTCCAAGATGGAGGAGCCAAATTGACAATTGTTAGAATTAACTAATATACCGTATTGCTGGAAGCGTTCTGCCAGGCAAAACCAGACGATTTATCTTCAATTGTACGTCACATAATTAACAGGCCTAATTTTTCTACCATCAGTTCCAACCTTTCATGGCCAGAGCGGTTTTAGGAATATGCTGCAAATTCCAAAATTCTTCCAATATTGCGCTTCTTATATAGCCTCTGACAACCAAGTATAGCTCCTGGCCTTCCAACGTGGTCCTGTGTGGCACGGCGGAACTGTTTCTACTGACAGGAGAAAGGGCGAAGGCGGCTGACAAACGCCCAAAAATCAGGTTGCTTCTGGCATTTGGAGCTCAATATTGCATGAAGGCGGTTCACCTATGGAAAGAAAAACTCTCATCTCCAACCTCTACTGACTTGTGGCCATATCCAATCATCGAACACGCCGCAGGAGTCTACCCGAGGAAAATTTTCGGAGCCGGAGTCCCGTTAGGCAGTCCGAAGTTGCATTCAAATTCGTCCTGCAAACTGGTACGACCACATCGTTGCCGCAATGTATCAGCCTAGATGTTTCTTTGGTTCCATTGGTGCCATGGAGAGGGAGCACTTGCTGCATGGGCAAGTGCTTGTTCTCCAAATGGAAATATCCGGGCAAACATCTCAATGTTCCAATGGACTGGACACTCCATCGCGCTTCTATCGATAACAACACGGTAAGCAGCAGATGCTGGTTGAAAATCTATGGCTTTAGTGGCGTAGATCTCAGCACCTGGGTTTCCTTCCGACGGCGGGACAGATGATAAGGTCTCATTGGACGGCCACAGCTAGCCTCATGCTTGACAGCCATAAGTTATATAAGAAACCGTCACGCCACGGTCTGCTATCTTCATTGGAAGCTTGCCGATTAAAAATCAACCGACAAGCAGATTGTATTTTCCCTCACTTGCGAAATAAATTACTGAACGACAAAGATCGGATCTGAAACTAGAAAAATGGAACGTTCCGTCAATGCTCCCAAGATTTCATGGTGATGTATCTAATATAGGAGGCGTGAGAAAATTAGCTGTGGTTAACAATAATCTAAAAAAGCTGAACGTGGATGTGGCTGCTCAAAAAGAGACGCGATTGCCAGATACAGGTATGCTCACAGAAAAGACTGAACAATTTTAGAAAGGAAAGAGTTGGTTTGAGCCTCGAATGCATAGAGTGGGTTCACCGTGCGAAACAGCATACTAAAACCGCAAAACCAATTAGCAACGGTAGCGACAGCATATGGACTCTAAATCTGAACTGCCTTACCGGTACCATTACGTTGGTCAACGTTCATGCCCCGACGATCTGTGCGACGCCGGCTGAAAACGACGCTTCTTATCATAACCTCACAAAAGCCCTCAAAATCTTGCCACAAAACTGTGTATTGGTATTGAGTGATTGCAATCGGCTTCAGAATACTGGGAATCGCTAAAACACTGCATATTCCGAGTCGCACTTCAAACGTACGATCCGAAAAAATCTCAAACTAGCGACTGCTTCGAGGCAAAATCTTCTGAGACGACTGCTGTTTTGGACGATAAACGGTCAGTATTCCTGAAGTTCAAAATTATGCCAACAGTTAAAAAATTTCCGACTTTCAAGAGCATTTAGAAATAGGGTCCAACAGACTGCAAGACGATGTGTAAATGACTATTGGACTAAAATTAGCCTCAGTATACAAAATATGCCGATACTGGAAATTTCACACTGAAGCGTATTATATGTCCAAACAAATTTAAAACGGCTCGCATTAGGCGTGTATCTGGTTAGCCGATGGTCAACAAAGCTCGGCAGATGGGAAGATGGGTAGAGCACTTTTCCTTTCTCTACTAAAGAGACAGTACGCTTTTACCGCGAGTACTTGAAAATTTCGAGTTTTTGCCGACCATTGAATATCAAGATACCCCATTACTATTGACGAGCTGAATCGGGCAATCGACCGCTTAGCGAATAGGAAGGACCCTGGTGTCGACGGAATTCCACATGAACTCATCATTATTAGTGCTTGGACCACTTCTTTTCCTGATGTATGTCAACGATTTACCTAAACTTGTTCGCTGCAAAATCTTGTTATTTTCGGATGACATCAAGCTGTGGACACAAGTACGTACAACTGAGGAATGCAGAGAGTATCAGCTGGACCTCGATCCCTTACAAGTATGGTCAGTTAGGAATGAACTACCTTTCAATGTCATAAAATGCAAGGTATTGACTGTTGGAAGACATTTCGAGTACTCCTACACCCTTGGTTCCCATATTCTTGAAAAGCACTGACAACGAAAAAGACTTGGGTGTGTGGGTTAGCAGCACTTTGATACCGTCACATAACGTCACAGCTGTTTATGAAAAGACGTTACGAGTACTGCTACTGCTAAAACGCGTGTTCGGGAGTTTTACCAAGCAAACCGTTCATCGAATAATTGATACGTACTCGAGGCCAACCATGGAGTATGCGGTTCAGGCTTGGTCACCCTGGCTACAGAAGACCATCAGCCTCTTGCAGAGAATATATCATCGGACCACCAAGGTCGTACGTGGTTTAAAGCACAAACATTACGAAGATCTTGTTGCAAGCATCAATCTATTTGACTTTCGCTACCGCCGTCTTAGAGGTGATTTGTTACTTATGTTCAATATACTGCATACCCCCAACCATCCTCTAAATCAACTATTCACGCGACTACCACCCAGAACCAGCCGGAGTCACGACTTCACAGTACATATTCCCGACTCGATACTAATCTGTCGAAGGTACTTTTATACTGTACGTGTATGCTTTACCTGGAACTACCTACCTTTTAATGTTGCACATTCACCCAACTTGGATATATTCAAATCGAATTTGGACAATTTCATGTTGACCAATCCAAACGTTGAACCCAAATATTTTACACCATAAAAGCTTCGAACTTTGAAACCAGTTTTTGTCCAATGGATTTATACTTGAAACCTGAACTGCTCAGTAAGCAAACAAATCCCGTTTTTTTCTACCCATGTTATTCGTAATTCCCATATTATTCTCTGGTTTTTGTCAAGCTATATGCATTTTCAACCATCAAAATTGAATTGAATTGAATTGAATTATTACAGCCTCTTTACCATTTGCTTCTTCAGTGCTGGCAGGAGAAGTGTGTCCCACAAGAGATGTGAGACACAAAGATGATCAAGCTATTTAAGGATAAATGTGATGGAGACGACTGCAACAAGTACTGAGCAATCTCCCTTCAGAATTTTGTAGGAAAATTGTTTGCTTAAGTGTTGCAGATCATGCTAAAAGATTTAGCTGATTGAGTTTACTCGGAATCTCAATGTGATTTCTGCAGGGATAGATTAACGGTTGACATGATCTTATCCATGAGTCAATTTCAAGAAAAGTGTCGGGACCAGCGTATGCCATTCTACGATGTTTGTATTGATTTAACGAAGGCTTTCGACTACGTCAGCAGGAAGGGTCTTCTCAAAGTGCTTGATCTCATAGGCTGCCCCACAAGACTGCTTAAGCTCCTTACGTCCATCAAATCTGATATGACGGCTTCGGTTCAGAATCCTTTGTAATTCGCTGAACCGTCAAACAAGTGCATGTTGTTGCTCCAATGCCTTTCAATATTTTCTTTGCTTTGTTTCTGTAGCACGCTTCTAGGATGAAAAGAGAAGTTATTTACATACGCACGCGAAGTGATGGCTAGCTTTTCAACCTAAACCGATTGGGAGAACAAAATAATTGACGGGATGTGCTAATCCGTGACCTAATGCTTGCCGACGATGCAGCAATTAGTACTCACTCCCACGAACACCTGCAGTCGCTAATGACTGTTTTCGTCGGCATGCAAACACTTTGGGCTGAAAAACTTCATGAGCAAGACCAAAGACCTTATCCAAGGAATCGAATCGCTTACAATCATTACTGTTTGAAACTGTCAGTTTGAAACAGTAAATTATTTGAACTATCCTTGTTTAATCATTACGGAAAACCTCTCACTAGATACGAAGATTGATTGACAGAATATCTGTTATTTTGTTTCGATTGAACTCTCGTATTAGGGTCAACAGCATGTTGACTGTAAATACAAAGATGATGGTATACAGCGCAGGCGTACTAAATGCTTCAGTGTACGGCAGTGAATCCTAGACCCCCAACAAAACACGAACGGAAAATGAATGCTTTTCATCTACGACACATCCATCCTAACTTGAACATATCGTGAATGGACAAAGGTACTAATGCCATCAATGCACAAGTTATGCGGCCCTCTTAATAATCTACTGAAGAAGGATGTCCCTTGGATACGGTCAGAAAAGACCGAACAAGCTTTCGAGGAGATGAAGTCGATGCTGACCTCAGACCTTTTACTGACACATTACGACCCAAGGCTCCCAATCGTTTTAGCTTCGAACGCTTCCAGCTACGGAATCGGTGCAGTTATTTCACATGTCTTTAAGGATGGAACCGAAAAATCCATTGCTCACGCAGCACGATCACTCACCTCAGCTAAACGGAATTACAGCCAAATCGAGAAAAAGGTGCTTGCCATCATCTTCGCAGTCAAGAAATTTCATAAGGTGCTATACGGCCGGAAATTCACACTGTTGACCATAAACCGTTGCTCGCTATTTTTGCATCAAAAAAGGCATTAGTGTCTACCCTGCAAACAGGCTACAGAGATGATCAACCAATCTGCTAGGCTATATCTTCAACATAAAGTACATCTTCACCG
>JACCGJ010024958.1:0-28901 GCA_013407085.1 Atriophallophorus winterbourni
ATCCAAGGAACTGCTATCGGATTCATGTTCCTGGATGACGGAAGTCGGACGATGCTGTGAAAATTGCGAGTGCAATAGCGTAGATCAAATAAGCCGGATTGGAAAAGTGCAACTTCCGTAATAATTAGACCGTAAAAAGTAAAAGTACGCTGATATGAAACGAATAGTGATACGGCGAGTTGAGAAATTCTGAGAAAACCAATTTTCAACGATGGCCAGCCGAAACACCTTCACTTGATGTCAGCCGGATAGGCTCGGTTCTTCGGATACAGCCAGTTTCGACGTTAGTCTGAGCATGTGTAGCGTTTTGCCGAGGAAACGGTTTTCCAGTGAAAAACCAAAAACTCAATGATGACGCCATGATGTGGGGGAATGTGATTTGAAATATAAAAAGTCACTGATCAGTATCCATTAAAATACATTGTATGGTGAACAAGCGGAAGTCCGAAAATAGGCTTACGAACCGCTACGTCGGTCACCGAAACATGTGAACATTTTTTCGTCCCACTCCTGTGCAAGTAAAGCAAATGTGCTAAAGACGCGGGATGGGGCTGCCAGACGAAAGCTCTTCTACTTTACTGTATGAAAGCACAATCGTGATCCATGCAACGTGCACACTCAGTCATAGACTACACGTGGACTAAGATACTACCAGGTTGCCCAGGTCTACTTTACAGTATGCAGCCGTGTAGTATCACGTCTACGTTCAACCGTGAAAATCAACCAGGTAACTCTCTTTCGAACTATAGCTCAATCCAACGCTTTTGTACGCGTAAGTCAACCTCTCATCCTTCATCCCAGATGCACTTCTGAGCTGCAATGCTGAATCCATTCGATTACGGTCAACTGCTGATAGACAGATGTCGACTATCAAAGCTCTCCTAAGACCGCGTGCACCGAATAAGCTTCAGTCGGTTAATGTCCATACCTTGCAACAACCATAACAATCTGGACTAGTCAACTCTCTGGAAACACAAGGTAACATCATATGTTGCCCATCGAAAATCCGTCCTCGTGAGGTTAACTATGTATGGCACCTGAGTTTTAATTTACCTCATTGGAGAAGATTTTACTAGTGAGCGCTCGTGTTGCTTGACCTGCTGGTCTAGATGGGGCATAAATGGCTGCTAGTCAGATACCGGAAACGTCTCCTTCAATTGCTGAAAATTTCTTGTACACGAATAAAGTCGCTTTATTCTGCTTCTTCTTCTAGACCGGATATTCATTAATGACAGACTATGCGCTGGGATTCAAGGTTCACAGCAAAGTGACAATATACGTAAATTTTGCTTCTACTTTCGGCAGATGCACCCACAAAATGTGAGGAATGGAGGTAAAGGACGAAATCTACCATGAAGTTCATTCTCTCTTTCGAATAATAAGCAGAATAGATATAAGTGCTTGCAAGGCTATTTTACTACCCGAGTGGAATCCATAACAGACTGAAACCACACTTAGAGGGATGTATGTGACGTGAGACGATGGCGCGGATATAAAGCGTTCGGCGTGGTAACCGTTCGGGTTTCATGCGCAGGACGTGCCCCAACCAGCGGAGACGATGTCGGTTAATGGCTGTCAGAAGGCTAGTGCCGTTGCTTCCTAAGACGCGGCGCCTGACTTCATAGTTGCAAACGTGGTGTTGCCACCGAACGTGAGCAATCCTTCGCAGACAACGTTGATCGAAGACCTCAAGCCTCCTAATATCTTGTGCGCGAACTGTCCAACATTTACTCCCGTATAGCATTACCGTCATTACCGGGGTGGACTATATCCATCATTTAAAACCCAAGCTCAAATCACGTCTCTTCCAGATGCACTTAAGTTGAGTGAATGCCAGTCTGGCCTTAGCAATTCTGGACGTGATTTCCTTCACTATCCGACCCCCAGCAAAAACCAGACTTCCTAGGTATTTGAACTGCTCAACATGCTTGAGAGTCAGATCATTTATAGCAAAATTTGGCAGTTCACCAGACAAGTCCTGAAGGAGCACTTTACTTTTGCTTGGCGAGAAGAAGAGCCCAAACTTAGATGCCTCCATTGCCATCAGATACAAGACTTGTTGGATGAATGTTGGGTCTTCGCCCAGTAAGGCAATACCATCAGCATAGTTCAGGTCCATAACACGCCCACCTGGAAGGAGCTCAACGTCACCCGTGGAGAAACTACTGAAAGCACTCCGGAGGACGTCCTCGATGGCAAAGTTGAACAAGAACGGGGAGATTGGACAGCCTTGTCTTACACCCGTAGTAGTGCTGAATGGCATTGAAAGGCTATCGTACGCCCTTACCCTCCCTATCGAGTGTGTGTATAGGTCAGTTAGGATAGCGACGTACTTCGATGCGATTCCATAGCGAAGTAAGCCGTTTCGCGCACCTAATAGGGGCGCGCGGTCGGAGGAGAGCATTGGAAATCGACACCTGTCTAAGAACAGTTGGCTGCGACGGAATGCGTCCAGCATTGATGGTCCGAAGTGCATCAGGGAGAAAGGGTGAGGGGATGACGTGTGCTTGCGAAGCGGGTTGAGGAGAGTAGTAATCGGAGCTTGAATTTGTAGCTTGAGTGAGCGCCATTGACATTTTTATTTTCGTTGAACGTAGGCGAGATAATACTCGGTTGCCTACACCGAAGTAGGGTGGGTTCTTTTAGGGGGTCCCACCCCGAGCCTTAAGCGCGTTGGCTTTGCCCACAAGGCAGTGGAGCTAGAGAGGTTCGCACCAATCGGTGGCCGGTGACCGATGAAGCGGTTCATACGCCGTTTTCTGGGAAATTTCCAGTTCGGAGCCCGATAACCCCGATAGGTTGGTGACTGCAGTTTTTTGCCTGTGCATCATACAATGTCCTTAGATAGGACAAGTGGCAGTGACTTTCGAAGCGCCGAGTCACATCTGCCGCGTCGTGATATCATCATAGGATTTTTGTGGCTTTTTATACGGAGAACGCTTGCCAGGCGAAAACCCACCACACCCTCACATACCACCGCCGAACCTTTCGCTGAGCTCGGAGAACCGAGCCCACCCAGCTGGTACCACGTGGAGGTATTTCGGCAAGCCAGCCGGCTATTTTACTACCTGAGTGGAATCCATAACAGACTGAAACCAAATTTAGACGGATATATGGGATGTGAGACGATGGAGCGGACGATGGAAATTCTCATCTCTCTGACAAACATCACATCTTTCTCTACACCACAAATTTAGACATCCCAAGCACCATCTAGCTACTCGGTATTGCTCATTTCAGCGTACTTGAACATTGATTACATGTAGAAAGCAGAGAGCTGCTGAAGTTAAAAAATAAAACGACGCAAAAGGATAACATGAGCACAATTTTATGGCAATAACTAACCTTCCAGGTAAAAAGATCGGGCAGCAGCCAGAGGTAAACCACGACACAAAATATTAATACCAAAGGAAGTATAATCCGTTTGATACGTAACGGACGTATAAGCACACGCCTGAAAAAAATGTGTGATATTTTAATGATACGTTGATGGCCTCCTTCGATCGATGTCGACCATGGATGTACATCACAATCGCATGAATTTTCATGTTCTACAGCTTTTGGAATGACTAAACAGTCCGATTCGGGAGGAACAATCTCTCCCGCAGCGCTGGCAACGATAGTCAGAACTCTGTTGTAGGGCGTCAGTTACACGCCGGCGGTGTGATCTGCGTTCAGCAGCCAAGAGCTGTATCTGCTCCTCACCAGGTTGCAGACGACGCTTTACACAATGCCTCCAATGTGAGCGGTCAAGAGCAAGTTCTTCCCAACTCACCGGGTCAATGCCGAGAGCTTTCATATCTCTTTTGCAAACGTCTTTGTACCGCAAGTGCGGTCTGTCAAATGGTCGACTTCCTAATTGCAACTTACCATAGAGTAGATCTTTCGGAATACGACCATTTTCCATTTTGTAGACATGACCAAGCCACCGCAGGCGGCGCTGTCGCAATAGGGTGAACATGCTCTGTAGACCAGCTTTTGAAAGCACTTCAGTATTAGTCACTCTGTCCATCCACGATACGTTCAAGATATGACGGATACTTCTTAGATGGAAAGCATTCAGCTTCCGTTCGTGTCTTGCGTGGGTGGTCCAGGTTTCACTGCCGTACAGTAAAGCATTTAGTACGCACGCACTGTATACCATCATCTTTGTCTTTACAGTCAGCTTGCGGTTACCCCAAACACGAGAGTTCAATCGGGACAGAATGACAGCTGCTCGGACAATCCGCCTATCAATCTCCGTGTCTAGCGAGAGGTTATCCGCAATGGTTGAACCAAGGTATGTGAAATGATATACTGATTCAAGCTGACAGTTTTCAACAGTGATGATGGGAGGCGATACAGCTCCTTGACCAAGGACTTTGGTCTTGCTCATGCTGATTGTTCGCCCAAAGTCTTTGCATGCCGACGAAAAACATTCCATTAGCGACTGGAGGTGCTCTTGGGAGTGAGCAATAAAGGCTGCATCGTCGGCAAACAGCAGGCCACGGATTAGCACATTTCGTGCTTTGGTTTGTGCTCTCAACCGGTTCAGGTTGAAAAGCTTGCCATCACTTCACGTGCGTAGGTAAATGCCTCCTGTCCTCGTCCTGAATGTGTGCTTCAGAAGCAGAGAAAAGAAAATGCCGAACAGCTTGGGAGCAACAATACACCCTTGTTTGACGCCTCGGCGATTTTCAAAGGCTTCTGAACTGAAACCGTTAAAATGGACTGAGCCCTTCATGCCTAAGTGGAACGAAATAACGAGTTTAAGCAGCCTTGGGGAGCAGCCTATGAGATCAAGTATTTTAAAGAGACCTTCCCTGCTGACGTAGTCGAATGCCTTAGTTAAATCAATAAAAACAACGTATAATGGCATAAGCTGTTCCCGACACTTTTCTTGAAGCTGTGTCAGGAGAAGATCATGTCAACGGTCGATCTTTCCTTGCGGAAGCCACATTAAGATTCGGAATAAATTCGATTAGCTAAAAATTGTAGCCGGATCTGTAAGACTTTAGCAAACAATTTGCCTAAAACAGTCAGATCGGAGATTCCTCTGTAATTGTTGCAGTCGACTCTATCTCCTATATTCTTAAATAGCGTGAGGATCTTTGTGATTCGCATCTCTTGTTAGACACACTCCTCCTGCCAGCACTGAAGAAGCAAATGGTGAATAGGTTGTAATAATGTTGATCTACAGCATTTGATGAGCTCAGGTGGAATTCCGTCGTCACCAGGGGCCTTCCCATCCGCTACGCGATCGATTGGCTTATTGAGCTCATCAAGCGAAGGAGGAGTATCTAGATATTCAATAGTCGGCAACCGCTCGACATTTTCAAGTACATGCGGTAAAACCGTACTGTCCCTAGAGTAGAGTGAGAAGTGCTCTACCCATCTTTCCATCAGCTGAGTTTTGTCCACAATCGGGTCACCAGATACAGACTTAATGGGAGCCGTTTTAAGTTTGCTTTGACCAATGGCTCTCTTGATCCCATCATACATACCGTGAAAATTATCCATTATCCGCCGCTTTTTGGGTACTAAGGCTAATTTTTGTTCAATCGTCATTTGCACATCGTCTTGCAGTCTGTTGGACCTTATTTCTAGCTGCTCTTAAAAGTCGTGAGTTTTCATCTGTTGGCATACCTTTGAAACTCAAGAATGCTGACCGTTTATCATCTAAAACAGCAGTCATCTCAGAAGCTTTTGCTTCGAACCAGTTGCTAGTTCGAGCTTTCTTCGGACCGTAAGTGGAAAGTGCGGCTCGGTTAATGCAGCTTTTTATCGATTCCAAGTTTTCTGAAGCCGATTTGAGTGGGCTGTGTAGGCTTTTGCAAATCGCGCAGCAAGATTAAGTTCGCACATACGGGTGACGTCTATCCTAGGCTTACCAGGAAATATGGTGCAGTGAAATCTCGTGTCTGGAAGCTTCAGTTTTGCACAGACCAGTGAATGATCAGTGTCACAGTCTGTGCTTTGATATAATCTGGTGAGAAGTACGCTTCCTATATTAGTGCGCCTAAAAAGAATAAGATCAAGCTGATGCCAATGCTTAGAGCGAGGATGTTTCCAAGAGACTTTATGCTGTGGTTTTGTTTCAAAGAAAGTGTTACTGACAAAAAGACTGAATTGTGTGCACAATTCTAAAAGGCGTTGTCCATTTTTATCGGTTTTACCTACACCGAACCTCCCGAGACAGTTTTGCCAAGACTCGTAATCTGCACCAATTCTAGCATTGAAATCACCCAACACCATTACACAGTTTCTTCGTGGCGTCGGTGGATAAACGTTTACCAACGTAATAGTATCAGTAATGCACTTCAGATTTAGAGTCCAAATCAGTTCGCTCCTACTGCTACTCGGTTCTGCTGCTTTCAGTAGGTCGTTTCAAAAATATGAAAATACATATGATTCAAAAGACTGCGACATGCATAGTTTAAGTTTTTATAATGTCAAAGAGACAAAGTTTTTCTTAGCAATGAAGTTTTAAGTGTGAAAATTGTTTATCTATAAAAAAACTTGATTATATGAACAAGATATTTGAAAATATTCGAGATTGATCAGAGGCGCGTAAAATTGAAAAGAAAGTTTGCAATGAATGATAGAACAGGTTTTTTGATAGCGTTTCTCTTTTGAACATAGAAGCTTCGCCAGACTAAGGGTGTCGGTAAAAACAGGGTTCAGGTTTAAATGGCATTTTCTTGACCAATCCTGAGTTCTCTCAGATAGACAGGCATGATCAAGACCATTGATCACACCTACGAAATTTTGCGTTAATCCCTAAATTGTTAATTTCCTGTGCAGGTGCAAACAGCGTCCGCTGACCCACTGCTTACGTAATACATGTACACATTAGATGCAAAACCCTTGATCTGACGAAGCTTCTGTGTTCAGAAGAGAAACGCTACCAAACAATCTGCTTTAAACGATGTATTGCAAACTTTCTATTCATGATTATGTGAACTTGTTCTTCATCAGCAGACAGTATATTTCATAATAAACAGTCACTGCAATGTTTAATCGTGCACATTCCATTAAAAACGGCTGCTTAAGGAGTTATTTTCGATCTAAATAAAAACATGGTAGCCCTTAGATTGTTGCCGTTCGGATTCAAGTGCGGTAACCAAAACGATTTTAGGAAAGCGGCTGTTTGACATCCGCTGTACATGGACCATACGAACAAGTTGGTGGAACATTTAAGAGTATTCATAATGAAATTGTAGCATTGCTGGCTAGGTTGACTGGATGTTAAAGCTGCCGAATGTGAACAAATTGCAAAATACTTGGCACACGATCTAATCAAGCAGTGTAAGATGATTCAAAGTGCGGCACAGTCATAGACTGCACGTGGGCTGAGACACTGTCAGGTTGCCCAAGCCTAAACAGATATGAGAAAGAAAATAGAAAGTACTGCATCTATAACTCAAAGGTATGTATGTATGATGTATAAAAGCACAAGCCTGATCCAGGCGAAGTGCCGCACAGTCAGAGACTGAAAAGCGACAGCTCGCGTTGTTTTACCTATGGATCAGAAACTTAGATCTTTCGTGAAGAGCACACCCAGCGTCTGCAAAAGTATTCTACAACTGCTGGTTGGGTCACGTTTTACGGATGTCAGACCACCAACACCGGAAACTGATTATTTTTGCGACACTACATCTGGATTAGCGAAGATCTTGTGGTGGTTAAGTCGTCACATGGTATGAAAGCACAACCCTGATCCAGGCAAAGTGCCGCACAGTCAGAGACAGCACGTGGGCTAAGATACTATCCGGTTGCCCAGGCCTAGACAGATATGAGAAACAAAATTAGTCGTCACATGACATAGACAGCTCAAGACCCTTATTAGTAACCTTTCAAAAGTCATTAGACACATAATCTTCTATAGATACGGTAGTAGTTAAAGTCCCACCCTTCCCATCCTTGGGTTTTCCATTTTTATGCTTGTATGGCAGTTAAGCATTTTGTACATTTTACCGGTGTAATGTAATCCCTGATGATGATGAAACGCGACAATGAACAAGCGTTCAATAATTGTACCTATGCTTATGTTCATTTGCGTAAATGATCTAGCGCAACGAGTGGGTTCATCTAACTGTTTTATGAGTGCAATTAGCTCAGTGATACAATTGTTTACCACCGGTAATAAATTGCGCGAGATCATACTGCAAGCTGAGTTTCATTACCATGTGGCTGGCTGGGTCCGAGTAACAGCACATTTTCAGTATTCGACCGTGCAGCACCGCCCAGTTCAAAATGTGTGATGACCTAGATACAATATATAAATTTCAAGAATCTAATTTAGCAAATACAGAAGAACGAGTTAGCAGTGTTTACATTGAATCGTGAACAACAAGGAGTAGCGAAAAATTGAACAATGGCAACTCTGCTGGATTTTCTGCATCACATTCATGATGGACTTCAGTACATCGAAAGGGAATGACAGAGACAGGGACAATATTTTGCCCTGACCTGATTCATTTTATTATGCAAATAAAGTTGAAGAAGTACACCCCGAATAAATTCTGGGGTTGCGGTTGACTTTTGATATATTTCCAGTCATATCCAATCTAAAATTGGCTGAAAAAGAATAGCGCACAACTAAAGAGACTGTATCAAACGCTATGTATCTGTCTAGGCCTAGGCAACCTGGTAGTATCTTAGCCCACATGCAGTCTCTGACTGTGCGGCATTTGCCTGGACCAGGCTCGTGGTTTCATACATACATATGTAACAATGTGTAAGCGATTGACGAAACATGAACTGTATTAATTGATAAATATATTGTAGTGCTCACATTTCCGCATTTACACATTAGAATCTGTTTTTGGATGTTTATCGTCATCTTGCTGAGATAGCAAGATTAGGTTTAGTGAGCCTTGAAACAGAGGAGGAAAGCGTATGAAACAGAGTTAAAGCGTAAAAATTACCTTCTCATCTCTCTATCTAGAATATCTTGTTCTAAAAGCGTACTTCAACAGCTAAACTAAGAAGAAAAACAAGAATATCTTTGTTAGACACCTCGACAAATTTCAAAATCTTCTGATGTGCAGTTGTTAACGTGGAGTAAAAAACGTAATGAGGTGATGCAGTCTTGTTGATCAGTCTAAAACATCAAGTTTTTTGAAAAGCTATTCTCTTTCAACGCATTTGAATACTTTTACTTCACTTTTGTGCGACTATCCCTCCTGGAGGATGAGGGTCTTGGGAATTTGGGTACAAATCAGCGTCCCCATCACCACTCGGCGTTCGTTTGAGTCAGCTTCTGTAGCCTTTCTACAACCAAGTGCGACCTGCAAGGTAGCAGAGAGTTGCCAGAAAAACGTGGTATGCACCAACTAAGCTTACGCGTGACTCTGCTTCATACTTTGTATCAGGGTTATCTTTCGAAGCCTTTCACGCGATCGGGTATCCTGCAAAGCAGCGGAGGTTTAAAATCAGGGTTTTCCTTCCCTTAGACGAAATGCCCTCCTAGGCTAACGAGCTCCATATGCCTGAAGAAAACTGGTTTTCAGGTGCCAGTCACTCGCCCTAGCCGCTTCTAGTATTGGTAGAAGCAGTTCGGCCGGGCTCGGTTGTCAGAGGCTATTTAAGACGCGCGCCAGATGGGAGCATTTGTAGACATTGGGAGCTTATCCTCAATGCCACCCCGGCTAGGAAAACCTTTAGAACCGTACTTGAATGTATTCGGTGAATCAATAAAAACAACGTATAATTGTATAAGTTGTTCCATACACTTTCATTGAACGCCTTAGCAAAAAACGGTAAACAGCCAAAAACTGATAGTGGCGTGTGAGTGAGGGATGCGAGTACCACAATAAACATATTACGCCCTTGACCAGGAATCAGTTTGTGATTATTTGTTTGAAGCCATATTTTATTAAAAAGTAATATATGATCGTTTATTTAGACACCATGGTTTGTTTTACAAATCCTGTATAACAGTGCCTTCGAGAGCTGACTTCGTCTGAGCTTCTGATAAGCTGTGCAAATCGCATTATCTTTCGAATTATGTAGTTTCAAATTGAAGTTAAACAATCCATACAGTAGAAGCTAGTTACATAGAGATTCAACTTAAATGTAATATCTTCTACACATGCATATCAAAATAAAACATATTTCTCAAAAAGAATACCTATGGCAAGCAGAGATGGCTACGAATTAAGAAGCAGTATTTAAGCATTTCAAAGGTACAATAGCCGGTGTACGATTTTCATGCTATCTAGATTTTTTGACAAAATAATCTGTAAAACGTTAAGTAATGTACAAAAGACTTTTCAGTGGTATGAGGAGTAGCGTAATGGATGCCCGGGTGGTTACTGTACAGTGAACTGTAAACGTACTGATAAAAAGAACGATTGGATAATTGATTTTAATTTTTTCAAAAAGGAATTTGCACAAACTAACTAAAAATGAGTTTCGATCATTTTGATTATAAATTTTAAAAAACTTAACTCACATAGTAAACAGTTTCCCTTCGAACAAATCTGCTTGAACGACTATTTTATTCAAGGCCAAATTAAATCAATCCGACGGTTGAAGAGTTCAAATGTTGAGTTGAAATGATAAAACTGCTCTCAAGGTGATGAATTAAATTAATTTCGTAGTGAACTACTTCCACTCTGTATATTTGTATGTTGTACATCCAACCTTTGTCTTTCACGGTCATTCGTTTTTTTTGCAATTTATACTTAATTCGTATTTTTGATTGTATAATATACCGAAGGAGGCCAACAATATACTTTTTGGCGGTTAATATAATTTCGAACATTCGGACATCGTATTCTCCCGTGGTTGCGATGTTTGCGTGCATTACATTCGGCCGAAATTGTGATTAACGGATCCTCCAACATTTTAGCGCATTCCACAACTTCGATTACGACTCTTGGGCCTTCGTGTGTGGATTATCTCGCTATCGTTAAACTTCACTGGATATTTCTTAGGGCATTTGCTCCTTTGGTCTTTTAGTGAGTTCATTCCATTTTTGGTGTATTGTGTGTAGTGCAGGCTTATGTTTTTTGGTTCACTACAATCTAATGATTGATTCCAGGTTAAAGTTTACTTGCCTACCTGATATAATTAGTCCTTAAAAACATAAAAAATATTCCAATGCTTCATAAACATAATATGATATCAGTATTACCATCTTGTTTCTCTGTATAGACGACAGTGGTTTAATTCATTGACATCGACATTGTGCACTAATAGGAAAACATTTATTTTAATTTTCGAACTGCGTTTGTAGAGTTATATGTTTTGTATTATCCTAATTTGTTAATTTGTTGACTTGATAATTATCATATCTTTTCGATTAATGATAGCGCAATATTCATCCATCGATATCGTTTTATCGTTAGCACTCAGATTTTATTGATTTCTTGTTTGTTAACTTACTCAACATTATTCATCTGTAAAATATCATTTGTCTTTGGAGCCTTGGATTCGAAGTTGTATGTGGTTATAACTAGACAAAACGCAGCCTAACATTTCATCCCCACTATCCACCTCAGATGGGTGAGCTCGAACCCGCATTTAATTTGATTCGACCTGTAAGATACGCGCTATAAACAATAACACAAATGCCGAGAACAAGAAGGAAGATGATTTTATCAATGATTTCACGCCATCAACACGACGGATCCACGTCTCTCGTTTGCACAAATCGAAGCACTATCCATGTCTTACCTTGTTACGCACACGCTACAACGGTGTTGCTCAATTGCTTCCAACCTCCATTGCTAGATAGTTTTCTGATTACATTCCTGAACAACCTGTCACAAATCAATAAGATAGGCCCAAATCTGAAATTATCTCTCGAATTTGTTCCACCGATCAGAACACGTATGAAAGCACTTATCCAACGTTGAGCCAGATGATCGTACAACTACATAACATTTACGTCATTTGATACAGTTACTGGGGATACAGGAGCTGGACCCACGAGTGCTACGACAGATGTGGTTCCAGAGTAAGCCGAAAGATGTGCGCGAATTTCTGGTTACCATATAAACCGACAGTAAAATAGACAAGCTTTCTCAAGTTGCAGATGAAATCTATGATGTGTCTCGTGACACACCAATATGCATGGACATCCAACCACCTTACACTTTTTTATACTTCCAGCGAAGTTTTAAAGAAGGATTTAACTTATTTGAAATCACTGATAAGCGATTTGACTTTACAAATCCGACACTTGAAAATAAGTCGAAACCTTTCACCCAATGGAAATAATCACATTTCGAACATAAATCACAAAGCTGAATATATACAACAAGGGTATGCTAATATTGTCACCCCTCTGATGCGATAGTCATCCATCGCACGTCCCAATACGGCTTCAAAACACAACACAACAATCAACTAAGCCAGGCAGTGGAAGCGAAAACTTTGTCCGGCAACAGTACCAGCCGCTTATTCTACTTCACAGATTGTTCAACGAAGATGCATTTTCTGATCGGCAAAATGTCGAACTGAGTGTCATCTTACACACAAACTCAGAACGCGAAACCACTCTTCATTGACCCTACAAGCGACCAACGGTACACGAATAACCACATACGGAAAACGATCACACTCCATCGGCCTCGGTCTGCGACGTAACTTTTGATTGATTTTCATTGTAGCAAACGTCAAAACCACTATCTTCGGAGCCAATTTCCCCCCACACTTCAATCTTTGAGTAAACATCAGTACACCAAAACTCATCGATAATGTCACAAAGATTTACGTCATAGGATACTTATGTAATTTACCCATACAAACTATCCGAGTCCTGATTCCCGATATTGCACCAAATTACACTTCTTTCATGAGGGAATTTCCGAAAACTTCAAACCCGGAGCACACGGCACTCCTCTGAATCATGACCATAAACCCCTCATTTTAATACGCGGGTGTTCATATTTTGACAAGTCATTAATCTCGGCATCACACTATACATATTTGATTGCCGATTCTTATGTCGCATTACAAACATTCGGAATCGTCATGAACAGCATACCATACTACATCTCAATTAAAAAATATACTGTGTTTCCTGACGAAAATATTTCTACGGTTCTGTCTACGTAAAAGAACCTAGAAAGCAAGATCGATTCCGTCATTGCTAAGCTGTCCATGAATTCAAAAAATTTGCAATATTTTATAAACTCTTAACATTCTGTTTGAACCTAGAGCAAACAAATGATGAGATATTCTTCTTCTACGTTGCTTGTAGAGCACGCCATCAGAAGGACAAACTTATCGATAAACGCCCGCAGTCGCGGGCTGCTCAAATTTGGTGCGTGATCCCAATTCTTTTATTACTCTTGCTCTGCTTATATTCAAAGTATTCTCGTTACATATTTTAACTCAATTTCATTGAAATAATATCTGTTGAATCCATTAAATATGTAGTGAACTGCTTCCACTTCGTAACTTCGTATTTTGTACATACAATTTTTGGCCTTGTATGATTATTCGTTTTTTTGACCATGTACACTTCATCTGTATCAATGCATGTACAATATACTTTTCGGCGGTCAATACAATTTTCGAACTCGGACTCTGTCTTCTTCCGTGGCTGTGAAGTCTGTGTGCGCCACTTTGTGCTGGAACTGTGATTAACGGAATCTTCAACATTTTAGCGCTTTCTGCACCTTGGATTCCATTTCCTGGATTTTCCTGTGTGGATTACTTCGCTATCGTTGGACGTTACGGATCTTTATTTGGACATTTGCTCTCTTGGTCTTTCAGTGAGTTCTTTCCATTATTGACATTTTTGTGTGTAGTGCTAGACTTATATTTCTGGTCCACTACATAATTGGTGAGCCCGACTACTTCTGACACTGCATTTTTTCTCATTTACGATAATTTCGTATTTGTCAATTTTTGGCTTATTTTTGGAATACTCACTTAACACCCCACCATGAGCGATTTTTCCATAAGTAAAGTTTCCACAATCCTACAATCACAACATATTCCATGCACATTACCGGCTTTAAACGTTTCTAATCTCCCTCTTTGGTTCGGCCAAATTGAAGCTATCTTTCGTATATATGGCATCACCAATGAATCTATTATGTATTCTCATTTGGTGACCCTGCTCCCTCTCGACGTAGCTGAACAAGTCAGTGATCTTATTTATGCTATGCCTGAGGTCAAGCCATACGAAAAGCTCAAATCCGCTCTAATAGACCGAATTGGTTTTTCTGAGCAAGAGAAGCTCGACGTCCTCTTTTCCAAAATGGCTCTTGGTGATAAAAAGCCATCTCAGCTTCTTCGCCAGATGAAAGAGCTACTTGGAGACAAAAGGATTGAGGAGAGCATTTTAACACAGTTGTGGTTTAAAAACCTCCCAACTGACATTTGCCAAGTGCTTGCTGGTTTGATTACTTACGTATCATTAGACGAACTAGCACAAGCGGCTGACAAAATGCTCGAAGCAAAAGAAGCCGACCAAATTACGGTTGATTCCGCACACATCAATTCGCCCTGTCCATGTTCGGAATTAAAAGAACAAGTCGCTGAACTAACTCTTGCGGCAAACTCTCTTTTGTCAAAATCTCCCAACCCACCTCGCTCAAAATCTAAATCTCGACCATCGAAAACCCCCGAGCGCGTATGTTGGTACCACAAGAGATATGGGGATAAAGCCTCAGAATGCATCTCTCCGTGTTCAAAAACCGTCAAAATCAAGGGTCAATCAGTTACTGCGACTTCTGTTTCCAGCCCGCCGAACCCGAGTCGCCTATTCTATGTTACAGACAAATCGATTGGTCTGCGTTTTCTAGTCGATACTGGCGCTTAAATCAGCGTCATACCTCCAACATCCAACACCTCCAAACCGTCGTCCTACACTCTTCAGGCGGCAGATGGCACTCGTATTAACACTTACGGCCAACGCCTGCTAACCCTCAACTTAGGACTAAGACGCAGTTTTTCCTGGGTGTTTCTTATCGCGGAGGTTAATTGCCCAATAATCGGCATCGACTTTCTGTCTCACTTCGGTCTTACTGTCGAAGTAAAACAGCGGAGATTAGTACATACGAAAACCTCTTTGCAGGTCTCAGGTATCACTACTAAAGCCTTTTCCTCTGGCATCAAAGCTGTCACTCCAGAAGCTTCGACTTTTTGTGCTATACTGCATGAATTCCCATCCGTCATGCAGCCCCCAAGACCGACAGACAAAGTGACACACTCCGTGAAACATCACATTGTCACAAGTGGACCACCAGTCTCCTTCAGACCTAGGCGACTTCACCCGTCCAAACTCGAAATCGCAAGAGCCGAATTTGAGCACATGCTAGAGCTTGGGATCATCCGTCCCTCTTCCAGCTCCTGGTCGTCACCACTTCATATGGTCCCCAAGAAGAACTCTGATGACTGGAGGCCATGTGGCGACTATCGTGCTCTTAACAATCGAACGGTCCCAGACAGATATCCGGTGCCACACATTCACGATTTTTCTTTGAATCTTTGTGCTACAACTATCCTTACTAAGCTTGATCTCGTCCGTGCTTATTATCACATCCCGGTAGGCGAGGAAGACATACCTAAAACGGCAGTCACAACTCCTTCCGGCTTATACGAATTCACTCGGATGCCTTTTGGTCTGAAGAACGCTGCACAAACCTTCCAACGTTTCATCGACGAAGTCCGGCGAGGCTTGCTGTTCACCTACGCATACATCGACGACGTCTTGATTGTCAGCAACTCTCCAGAAGAGCATGTCGAGCAAATCCGTCTCGTCTTAGAGCGTTTCGTTAACTACGGGATAAAGATCATCCCAAGTAAATGCATTTTCGGCACAGATTCACTAGATTTCCTCGGTCATCGCCTTACTCGATCTGGTATCACACCTCTTCCCGAGAAATGCCAGGCGATTTCCGACTTTCCTGTCCCCACAACGGTAACACAGTTGCGCCGCTTTATCGGCATGATCAACTTTTACCGTCGCTTTATTCCAAACTGCGCAAAGATCATTGCACCGCTGACCGATTTGCTCGACCCCAAATCAAAATCTCTTCAGCTTTCGCCTGAGGCACTTGAAGCTTTTGTTGCATCCAAAAAAGCTCTTTGCAGTGCCACCGAACTTTCTTTCATTGACCCCGAACCGACCTTTTCTTTGTCATTGACGACCGATGCCTCCAATTCGGCTGTGGGAGCTGTTTTACAACAACACCACAAGAACACTGTCCGTCCACTGGCATTTTTCTCGCAGAAGCTTAATCCGGCACAAACTCGCTACAGCACATTCGGCCGTGAATTACTTGCGATATATTTGGCCATACGGCATTTCCGTCATTTACTGGAAGGTCGTGACTTTATTATCTTTACGGATCACAAACCATTGACTTTTGCTCTGCAGTCTAAACTTGATTGTCATTCTCCACGCGAGATTCGCCACTTAGATTACATCTCTCAGTTCTCTACCGATATTCGTTACATCAAAGGAGATGCGAACTTGGTTGCCGATGCTTTATCAAGACCTGACATTTCTGTTTTGTCTACAGGCACACCATTTGATCTCTCCCTTTTGACTAACCATCAAGCCGAGATTGATAAAACCGAACTCGCGAAGTGTCGATCCCTGGATTTGCAGCAAATTCAGTTACCAAACGCCGATGCCTCGTTGATGTGCGATATCTCGACAGGGAAACCTAGACCTCTTGTCCCTCTTTCTCTGCGACGTGCCATTTTCGATCATTTTCATTCGATGTCTCATCCTGGAAAGCGTGCAACCGTGAGGCTAATCGCAGATCGTTTTTTTGGCCGTCCATGAATAAGGATATACGAAATTGGGTCCAGCATTGCATTCCTTGTCAAAAGAACAAGATATCTCGACATACCTTCACACCTTACGTTCCATTTAGGCATCCCAACTGTCGATTCTCTCATGTGCATCTTGATCTCGTCGGTCCTATGCCATCATCGAACGGATACTCATTCATCCTAACAGCGATTGATCGCTTTACTCGATGGCCGATTGCTGTTCCGATCAAAGACACATGTACAGAAACTGTAGCACGCGCCTTCGTCGAACATTGGATTGCCAATTTTGGCACACCATCTGTCATCACAACCGACCATGGCGCTCAGTTTCAATCGACTTTGTTCCGAGATTTGACGCGACGCCTTGGCTCTCAGCACATACCACCGCCTACCACCCTAACTCGAACTGATTGGTTGAACGCTTCCATCGGCAGCTTAAAGCTTCTTTAGCTTGTCAGCCCGATCCTAATAAATGAACTGAGAATTTGCCACTTGTTCTTCTTGGAATACGTTCCGCTATCAAAGAAGACATGCAGTGCTTAGCCGCAGAGTTAGTTTTTGGTACCGCCTTGTGTCTTCCCGGTGAACTCGTAGTGCCCTGCAAGTGATTAACGGATCCTCCAACATTTTAGCGCTTTCTGCACCTTGGGTTCTATCATCTCTTGGACTTTTCCTGTGTGGATTATTTTGCTGTCGTTGGACTTCTCTGGATCTTTATTTGATCATTTGCTCCTTTTGGTCTTTTAGCGAGTTCTTTCCATTTTTGCCATTTTGTGTGTAGTGCTAGACTTATATTTTCGGTCCACTACAATCTCTTAGCATCGCGATCGTCGGAGATATCCAACGAACAAAAAGAAAAAACGTTTCGGCATTGGTGATGGCTTCTCTGCAGCTTTCCATCGAAAGAATTTCTGGGCGCTCGATTGGCTCGTTAGCCACTTACTGTCCTGTGCAACTGAACTGAACCACTTAAATTTGTTATAGGAGAACCAGGTCCGTAACGTACTTTCGATTTTGGGTTTTCTGAATTCGCTGCGCGGATTTTACGTTATTAATTATTCCGTGCTATTTGAATTGTTTTTGAATATAGCGGAGTGGTGCATATATCATCCGATGCATTTTACTTGTGCTGGTTCGTGTTAATGTCGAATTTTCCGCGCGGTACATTCAAATTTGTTGTATTTCTCACGCTTTGTTATGAAAATTATTACCAGTTTTTTCTAATCTGTGAAATTGTTTAAAAATTTACCAACTATTTTACTGTACTATTAAACGTAAAACGTTAGTTTTATTTCTGATATTTCCTGCTGATGATAAAATAAGCCTGTATTTTTCTGGTACATTATGGTTTCTCAAGCATCTTACTGGCAGATGTGAGTATAAATAATTCTTGCCTTAACGTGCAGCTGAAATTGGTCAGCTTGCAGACGTTGCGCTCACACTAGCTGCTCTGGTATACATAAATCTCACTGGGAATTTTGCAAAATGCCGATGGTTGCAGTTGTATTGTAGCGGCTACCACTAACGCCGCTTCTATTAATGAAAAACTACGGAATACTGTAATCTCGCTAGCTCGTCAAATGTCGTACCCAGTCAAATATGAGCCCGGGGACAACTGCAGTCAAGGCGAAAGTTGACCAAGTTAGCCAGTTACTGTGCAACGCCACTCATTTCGTAAGCTAACTGTCGTGGTATTCATTGAATTCCTAACCGGATTCGATTCGATCGATCGCCAAAGTCTATGGAACTGTCTGCTGAGACATGGATTGCCCGAGAAGTATGTTTTGATCCTTAAAGCATTATATTGCCAAACCTCTGGCAAGGTTGGAGCGTACGAACAATTGTCGTCCACGTTCAATATCTCCGGCGGGGTGCGGCAGGGCTGCCTTATCTCACAGTTCCTTTTTAACTTCGCGATCTACGATTTCCTAAGGAAAGCTTCAGCTGTTCTAGTGTTGAACTTATCTCGGGTGAGAGAGCTACCGATCTAGAGTATGCAAATGACATCGCCCTTCTGGGAGATGACCCTCGTATAATACAACAAGCCCTGGACCGCCTGGCACTTGAAGCTTCAAGGTATGGCATGTGCTTTGCCCCAAACAAGTGTAAAACACTTACACAGGACTGGAGCGGCTCTCTTCTAAATGTAACTCTAAATGTGACGTCAATCTTGAATTGGTTGACAGCGTTGTTTACCTTCACACTGCTGGTGGTTGTACGATCAGATCTCACAACTTGTTCGCAAAGCGGGTGTAGCGTTTGCTAACCTTCGCCATTTGTGGCGTCGAAGCGATGCTTCCCTCCATACGAAAGGCTGAGTGTACAACGCTGTTGTGCGTGTTACACTACTTTATGGCTGCGACACCGGTCTATCCGAGCGGAAGATATACGTCAGCTTTCTGTTTTCGACACCCGTGCATGCGTATGATTGCTCGCATTCGGTGGCAGCATCTCGTTATTAATATAAATGTCTGCAAACGGGTGTTAAGAGAAAGCTGCTACGGACTGAGAGAACTGCTGTTTGCTCGTTTGTAATGGTTGGGACTTATTTTAAGAATGCCTCCTCACCGTTTACCATACCACGCCTTATTCGCAGAGCCTGGCAGAAGCTAGGAGGATCGACCGGGTGGACAGCCCATTTGCGGCTGCCTGGATCAGGCTTGTGATTTCATGCATGCATAAATGTCGACCTGTGGTTTTTATTTTTTGGTTGGGATGAAGAAACTCACTGTAGCGTTAGCCTCAGTTGGGCGTATTCGTTTGCCTGGGTGGGGTCCAAAAGATCCACCTGAAGGTTGGCTGGTGACCTTGCGAGATATGCCTGCAAACCGAAGTCAGTGACGCCAGTATATTTTGTGTCCTAATTTTTAATACAGTATTATCATATTATATATTATTATTATATATTTTGCACGGATGTGCAATCGCACAGTACTTCTGTGCTGTGCGGCTAACACCGTGCTAAATTGATTGGCCAATGGTGGTGAGCTGCATGCTAAAACAGGCTGCAGTCTCACTACCATTTCTATTTTCTTTTTATCTGTCTAGGCCTGGGCAACCTCACAGTATCATAGCCCACTTGCAGTCTCTGACTGTACGGCACTTTGCCTGGATCAGGCTTGTGCTTTCATACATCATATTATATTTGATGAAAAAACAAAAAATCGCATGCAGTGAAACTACAAAAAACAAGCTGCTTTTTGCCCATTTGCTTTCACATATGCCACTTGCCCGCTTTCCTGTTTTTCACGCGCTTGCTTATCTGCTTTTCCTGCTTCATGTTGCTTGGCACTTTTTCTGACTTATGACTTTTGCGTCATGATGATGATTATTATCTTTGCTCACGTGCAGTTTTGGCTGTGCGCGGCTGCCTGGATCAGGCTTGTGATTTCATGCATACATAAATGTCAACCTGTGGTTTTTATTTTTTGGTTTTAACACCGTTATACATTTTTGATCTGTTGAATACTAACACACGATTTTTTAATTGAACAATAATTTTTTGAACCATTTTCATGTAGAATTGTCACTTTGGTTCCGTAACAAATTATGTATTTTCAGATGCCAGAACAGACATGCTCAGACGAAGCTTCGTTGCGTTCGTTTATTGCTGCGAACAAGTACGTATTTTGCCAGTTTCATATACAGGCCATGTGTATTCAATTTCACTGCCTCGTGGGCTCCACAGCACCAGCAGGTCATTGACGTCTTGGGGTTGCTTTCCAAAGAAACGGGAAATCTTAGCATCAATTTCATCCACGTAAGTTTTACGCTCACAGTGGGTTCACGTTTGCATGGTTACTGCAGAGCAACACCTACACGAGCTTCTGTGTTGTTTACAGTTAACCGTAAATCGAAAGCATTCCTTTCCTGACCCACTTCCAAAGCAACGTTGATGGGTCCTCAAAGAACGCTAACAACCTTGTTTCTCCTCTGAAGTTTTCCTTTTATAATATTATTATAATTATCGATGTTGTTGGTATTTGAATAAACGTGTAGGTATAATATCACACATTCAAAGCCTAGTCAAGCACCGCAAATTCATTGACTGCACGTGTTCTGACATACGATTGGGATGTCCTGGCCCTGATAAAATAAAATGCTAACAGACGTGGAACTTAAACAACTACGAAATCTAAATGAGATTAAGCTCAAACAAATCAGGGGAGAGCCAGACAGATATAGGAAATTATTAGTGACAGTGAGACTTGCTTCTTTCCTCTATTTCATATCAAACCACTGGGGCCATACTGCCCGTGCTTATTATCGGCTTCGTTACCACGAAGATGTATCATCATGATGAAGCACAAGTCTGGAGCCAGACAAAGTGCCAAGCTGCATTAAGTTGTATATGTTATGTGATTTCGCCCGTTAGGCATGGTAGTAGGCTGCCAAGGTTATTTTCTCTTATTTGTCGTTACCCATTTCACGCCGACATATCTGGTTATAAGGTTTAGCACCCCTTTTACTGTCTTTTGCGGCTGTTATCATAGCCGGGAGTCGCAGTGTTGATAAGCTCCCACTGTCTATATAATGCTCCCATATGGCGCGCGTCTCAAATAGCCTCTGACAACCAAGTCCAGCTTCTGGGGTGCACGAGTGGCTCCCCGAGCCCGGCGGAACTGCTTCTACCAACAGGAGAATGGGCTTGGCGAGTGACTGGCGCCTGAAAACCAGTTTGCTTCGGGTAGATGGAGCTCGTTAGCCTGGGAGGGCATTTCATCTAGGGGAGGAAAAACCCTGATTTTAAACCTCGCTGCCTTGCGGGATACCCGATCGCGAGAAAGGCTTCGGGAGAAAACCCTGAGGAAAAATCTGGAGCAGAGTCTCGTAGACGGTTAGTTGGTGCACACCACCTCTTTCTGGCAACACCCTGCTGCCTTGCAGTTCGCACTTGGTTGTGCAAAGGCTAGAAAAGCTGACTCTAACAAACGCCGAGTGGTGCTGGGGACGCCGCTTTCTACCCAGATTCCTAAGACCCTTCATTGAAGCCAACTCATCCTCCAGGAGGATATTGTCGTACAAAAGTAAAGTAAGTGGCGGGCATAGATCTTCACCATTGTGCTTTCGCGGTTCAATTTATTACTGATGACAAATCAGTTCAGTACAGTGTGACATGTGCAGCACATAATTATTGCACGATTGTACAACAGTGTCCCGATCTTATTATTTTAGTATGGCTGATTGCGCATCCTTCACGTTCTTTGCGTTCATTTATTGCTGCGAACAAGTACGTATTTTGCCAGTTTCATATACAGGCCATGTGTATTCAATTTCACTGCCTCATGGGCTCCACAGCACCAGCAGGTTATTGTCGTCTTGGGGTTGCTTTCCAAAGAAACGGAAAATCTTAGCATTAATTTCATCCACGTAAGTTTTACGCTCACAGTGGGTTCACGTTTGCATGGTTACTGCAGAGCAACACCTACACGAGCTTCGGTGTTGTTTACAGTTAACCGTAAATCGAAAGCATTCCTTTCCTGACCCACTTCCAAAGCAACGTTGTTGGGTCCTCAAAGAATGCTAACAACCTTCTTTCTCCTCTGAAGTTTTCCTTTTATAATATTATTATAATTATCGATGTTGTTGGTATTTGAATAAACGTGTAGGTTTAATATCACACATTCAAAGCCTAGTCAAGCACCGTAAATTCATTGACTGCACGTGTTCTGACATACGATTGGGATGTCCTGGCCCTGATAAAATAAAATGCTAACAGACGTGGAACTTAAACAACTACGAAATCTAAATGAGATTAAGCTCAAACAAATCAGGGGACAGCCAGACAGATATCGGAAATTATTAGTGACAGTGAGACTTGCTTCTTTCTTCTATTTCATATCAAACCACTGGGGCCATACTGCCCGTGCTTATTATCGGCTTCGTTACCACGAAGATGTATCATCATGATGAAGCACAAGTCTGGAGCCAGACAAAGTGCCAAGCTGCATTAAGTTGTATATGTTATGTGATTTCGCCCGTTAGGCATGGTAGTAGGCTGCCAAGGTTATTTTCTCTTATTTGTCGTTAACCATTTCACGCCGACATATCTGGTTATAAGGTTTAGCAACCCTTTTACTGTCATTTGCGGCTGTGGCAGGCATAGGTCTTCACCATTGTGCTTTCGCGGTTCAACTTATTACCGATGGCAAATCAGTTCAGTACAGTGTGACATGTGCAGCACAGAATTATTGCACAACTGTGCAATCGTGCAGCATTTCTGTGCTGTACGGCTAACATCGTGCTAAATTGATTGGTCAACGGTAGTGAGCTGCATGCTGAAACAGGCTGGAGTCTCACTACCATCTTTATTTCTATTTCCTCCCATATCTGTCTAGGCCTGGGCAACCTGACAGTATCCTAGCCCACGTGCAGTCTCTGACTGTGCGGCACTTTGCCTGGATCAGGCTTGTGCATCCATACATATTGCACAACTGTGCCCCGATCTTATTATTTTAGTACGGTTGATTGTGCGTCCTTCACGTTCGTTTGTATAAGACCTCATTTCCGTTTTACCGCTTTTACTTGTTGAAGCAATTGACAGTTATCGGTTGGCTTTATTTTATAGGTAGACGCTGAGAAATTTCCTGAATTTTCAAAAGAACTAAAAGTAACTGATGTCCCAACTGTCATCGTTTACAATGTGAGTTGCATTTCTGTTCAGTGTTATTTTTACTTTGTGCTTGCATTACATTTATTTTAGTATTGTGTCCATTGTGTATCAGTACAAAATGTCGCGGATCCATCCAATTGATTTCGATAGCCACATCTGTGTTTTTGTGGAATTACTGAATCCTTCCTGTAGAAATTAACTAAAAACATAATGCATGCAAGGCTCACTGAACCTAATATTACTGTCTCCACCTGATGACGGCAAACAGCCAGAAACCGGTAGTGGTGCGTAAGTGTGGGTGATGTGAGCAACACATTACTTTGGTAATGCGTTTATTTCGCCTATTTTGTTTTCATCTTTCGATACGCCAGCGGATTCTATTTGCTCTCAGCATTCGTTTAACTATTCTCCTATTACTTGGCAATAACGTCTTATCACTTTCTGTATTGATTGTGTGCTTACGTCTGCTTAAAACCGCTAGACCCGCTATTTCATTGTAAATCTAACATGCCTAACGTTTCTTGGTAATATTTTAGAACGGCAAGGAAATTGTTCGTATCTCCGGTGCCAACATTGCTGAAATATCCAAGACGGTGCAGAACTTGTCACAGCAAACCACTTCCTTTGTTGATTTGAAAACCAGGTTGCACGATCTAATAAATCGTGCTCCGATTATGTTGTTCATGAAAGGCAATCCGAAGCATCCCAAGTGTGGCTTCAGTCGAAAGATGCTAGAAGTGCTTGATTCACACAAGATATCCTACGATACGTTTGATATATTAGAGGATGAAGAAGTTAGACAAGGTATGCACCTGTCGCTGCTATCATGGATGTTTGTGACTTCATTGCCTGTCATTCTTCCACTGTACGATAATATATTTCCCACAAACAGAACAGTTAATTTTGTATACAACTTTATTTCTCCCTTTTGCAACCGTGTCCTCGATGTTTACCAGCAGACTACTCAGAGTTGATGTCTTGCGCTGATCTCGGTAGATATGGAGCAAAAAGGACATGAATTCAATAGAAATAAAACTGAACTCATTGCCAGGTATGGTACGAAAGCAAAAGCCTGATCCAGGCAAAGTGCCGCACAGTCATAGACTGCATGTGGGCTAAGATACTGTCAGGTTGCTTAGGCCTAGACAGATATTAGGAAGAAAAAAGAACTGGACGGAAGTCGTCGCATTCAAGGATTTCTCAAACCGTGATATTCAACGCCACAGTCGATCAACTAGCATGTTATTTTAGTGTTATTTACGGACCAACGAGGATGCCAATACCAGTAGATGAAATCGAACGCAATAGGTAAATTCGAAGGATCCCCATCACCAATTTGCTTCGGAAGAAGTTTCGTTAATGATGTCATCCAGGCGAAATGTCATTTATTCACACTCTAGCTGTACAACGGTGTTCCTTACAAGGCATAACGGGGGACACCCACCGAACATTAAACAAACCAATTGCCAATCTAGTTTTCAAGCGATTTGTCAGTATAGATTTGCTTGCTTTGTAGCCCAGCTTTACTTATCCATGTTCGTATAATTTCATCTTGGCTGCAATATAGCAAATCACCCCGTATTGTCTATCGACTAGCCTCCCTATGACAATGTCAAGCTGCCGTTGACTTCTAACCGACCTCCTAAACTGATAACGCGTTCACTGTACTTGTTATTCATTTCTCTCTTTGTTAAACCGGTAGCTATGTTTTATTTTCTGCTTTGAGGACCGATGTGACATATATTTTAGGATGATTGAAATTTCAATCATTCATTTGGGTTATTTTTCTCATTTATTTATTGAATTTGCCACCGCGACATGCATCCTAACATGTTTAGCATTGTGTTCAATTGCCTATTGACCTTAAGTGTGACAGAAATGCGAGCAAACGAGTATTTTAGTGCTGATTTATCTTCTTTCATATGTCACTGCTGCTGTTTTTCGTAGGCCTCAAGTCCTATTCCAACTGGCCAACCTATCCCCAATTGTACGTCAAAGGCAATTTGATCGGCGGCTTGGATATTGTGAACGAACTTGCAGCATCCGGCGAGCTTACCGAATCCCTCTGTGTGTAATCGAGCATTTAGAACCTTTGTTTCAATAAATTCCATATTCTTGTTTTTGCTTTTTCGCCTTCCGATTAGTATTTGTCTAATTGTCATCAACAATATATTAGAGTCAGTTATCTGTTTAGCCATAAAGCGAGATATTATAATGTAGTACTTATACACGCCGACGTCTGACTGTGAAAAATGCTTTTTTAACTTGAGACCTCGTTCGTATGGGGAATCGTGTCACGTGGTCTAAAAGACTGTTTGTTGGTCGCACTACTCTAGTTGAAAATAAGTAGTTTACTTGTGGCAACTTTACTTATTTTCTCGGCAGATTCTACTCGTGATTATGATTGGTTTAGATCTGGTAAGGCTGTTGGTAATATACTTTAATTTAGTGCGACTATCTCCTCCTGGAGGATGAGTCGGCTTCATTGACGTCACGGATTGCAGCCGCCCACGCTCGGTGGTTAGAAGCGAGATCCGCGCAGATTGTAAGCCAGGTCCGGTCCCACGTGCGCCATCCGTAGACCAAGCAGCTCCACGTCCGATCTCACGGTGGCGAGCCAAGTCTTCACTTGTCCTCCGCTACGACAACGCCATTCTGCGCAGGGTGTCGGTGATAGTGTCATCCTGGTTAGTTCAGCGTCCGAGCGTCTCAGGATGTGGCCAAACCATCTCAGTCGGTGTTGCCGCAATATCGAACTCAGGCGAGGGATATCAAAACAACGGTGGCGAACCTCGTCATTCGTTTCCCGCTCATCCCATCGAACATTGAGGATGCGTCGGAGACACCAGTGGTCGAAAACCTCTAGTTTCCGCGTATCCTCCACCCGCACAGGCCACGTCTCGCATCCATAAGTGAGAACTGGGCGAATCGCCGCTCTGTAGACGCGCAGCTTTGTACGTCGGCTGATTTCTCTACGGCTAAATAGAACCCAACGTAGTCGCGAA
This sequence comes from Atriophallophorus winterbourni, assembly GCA_013407085.1. NCBI lineage: Eukaryota > Metazoa > Platyhelminthes > Trematoda > Plagiorchiida > Microphallidae > Atriophallophorus > Atriophallophorus winterbourni. The sequence goes on from JACCGJ010024958.1 coordinate 26,350, forward strand.
AACGCCGTGCGCGCAGCTTGTACACGGGTCGGTATCTCATCCCTGGCTTGGCCTGACGGTAGCACGGACGAACCAAGGTAACGAAAAGTGTTCACCATCTCCAAGTTCTCGCCACCAATCTTTAGAGGCAGATGAGGTCCAGTAGCGGTGGTAAAATACTTGGTTTTGCGCGTGTTGATTCGTAGCCCCAGCATAGAAGCAAATGAGCTGAGGCGTTCCAGGGTCGTCTGAAGCGTTTCAGGATTACGATGTCGTCGGCATACTCCAAATCGGCAATCAAAACGCTCGGACTCAGTATCACACCGGCGTAATATAGCGGACATTAAGTGCGCCTCTTATATTAACGCTGTTATGAGTCCCGAAGTCCTTACGATGTTTTTCTCCCCGATTGTTCCTATTATCCCATCGCGGGAGAACGTTGAATGACTTTTCACAACGATTGGTTGATGTGCGTTATTGCTCGCTTACTATGTGCATCGCACAGACAAACAGTTCTATGAGCTCAGAAGATGTTTCTGTTGCGGAATTGCGACGCATTGCTCATCTCAACAGTAGCATCTAGCTAATCTCTTGTTGTATTCGATATATTTCTATCCTTCCTTTTTGTTGTACCTACCGACACGTATCAGTGATTTCATTAGGACCGGATCAATCTTCTCCCGGAAAATCCGTTTTGACGGATCCGGAATAAGTTTAATACAAGAAAGTGGAGTGTGAATGCACAACGGTTGAGAAAACGTTCTGCTCGAAAAATGAAAAGCGTGCGATTGAGATGCAATCAAGTATGACAAGTAGCACGGGTGGAAAAGCATGATAAACGGTGGCGAAACCGTGTGCTCTCTCGGTCCAAAGACGAATGCTTTTGAATTCACATTTTGAAGTGATGAATGTGGTACAGAATAGATAAAACTGCATAGGAGCCGTTTTGTCCAACGTGGATCTTCAATCTTCTTCCTCTTCGCTTTCCTCGTCTGATCCGTAGCCAGCTACGACATCAGCGGAACGGGCTGCCGGAGTGTTTTCGAATACCCCGCTGTGTGCACATTGTTCACCCCAAATATCGATCTGTAATGCAGTTCGTAATACGAGATAATTCTACCGAAAGCGAAATGAACGTCGAGGCTAAACTGTTTATTTACACAAGCTGTTACGGTTTTAAGAAAATTCCATAGTGAATCTGATTCAAAGTTTAATCGGTCATAAAGTCTATTTTTTGTTTTGTCCATCCCCAGATTATTTACGTAGTTCGAAGTTGTTGCTTATTTACGGGGTTTTCAGATAGCCACACATGAGGTTGTGATTTCTTGTTTTTAGGCTCAATTTACTGTACTGTAGTACGCGTGTGCAATCGTGCTAAATTGATTGTCACCCGTTGCGAGCTGCATGCTGAAACACGCTGGAGTCTCAGTACCATTTCTATTTTCTTTCTGTCTAGGCCTGGGGAACCTGACAGTATCTTAATCCACGTACAGTCTCTGACTGCGGAATTTTGCCTGGATCAAGCTTGTGCTTCCATACCATCATACCATATTGTAGTTCGCAAAACTCATGATACGTGCTCATATACTGTAAACCAAATTTCTCTTGTCTGTGTTGACCACGATGTATACGTAGATATGGTTCAATACTACCAGGTTTCTAAATGTTATTTGTGTCTCAGCATTCAGTTATTTGAATTAACCTGCCGCAAGTTCTCGTGCTGATGTCATTCTACTTGTTCACCGAGGAGAATGCAAATGCATGTCTCATTCAAGATTTAGACCTCCCAGTCTGTCTGTGATTACCGTTCCACATATTCCATGGAATCCCACCATCTTTCTATCTATGATTATTCTGTCATAGTTTTATGGCATTATCATTCGGTATTTGGCCAAGTTTTACTTCTGGGCCACCGTTAAATGAGGTTCGCACAACGAACCAAATATTGAAACAAAGTGATTTGGCATCAAGCGCTAGAGACGTTCATAATCGACGGATGTAGTGTTCTGCTCGGAACCGGATCAGCTCAATTAGTCGAGGTCTTCACCTGCATGAGCCTTTTCAAAACAGAATTCGCTAATCGGACCGCGTTCCTGCGATTGACATGAATCCAGTCTAAAGTTTGGTTCTGGTACATGCGCTTGCGGAATTTGCCAACATCCACAAAGTGATCGCCGTTGAAATGTAAAATTTACCCGCTGAAAGGTTGGATGCCTTTAATTCTTTCGTAATATGCATCTTGACTCTAAAAACCAAAGATCGATAGGTAGCCAACTTAGATAAATCTCTAGATCATATAGCTGGACTGCTATTTGCGAGTTCTTAATCATCTGTGATAGCAGATGCACACGATTTTATAAATGACTTGTGGGTTCTGTGTGTTAAGCTTCCAACAGTATTTGGTCGGTGAAAAATAATTGTTGTGCAGTGGAAACGGGTCAGAAAACGAAGCTTAGAGCTATTTGGTTTAGGTTTAATCATCCTGGTTGTGGCACTTCGCCTGGATTAGGCTTGTGTTTTCATACATTGTGAACTTCCGCGTACGAATTGTCATTATGATCATCGTAGTGTGT
>JACCGJ010024960.1:0-108587 GCA_013407085.1 Atriophallophorus winterbourni
ATAATAGCGGAATGTTAATAAAAAATGCTGGAACGTGATTTATATCGTACATATATCGTGGTTATTTAGCTTTATCTGAAATTGCTTAGCGATGAAACTAAAATTTATTATTTGATTTTTTAATGAGAATCGGGCTATTCCATTTATATCCATTGCTTTCATGCGGAAAACATGTTTACGTTGTGTAAACTACATGAAATTACGAAACAGAAAACAGTCATAATTAGGTCTTGAATGTAATATTGGAAAAGGCATTATTTACTTCATTTTACCATAAACATCTCAATATCGTTCTGTGGTTAAATGCAACCAACTACTTATCAAAAATCAGAATATAAACCCTATGCCATCATATACATAAACTGGTCCCGAATATATTTGAAGCATTTTCCGCATTCGGAAGCAGATGATGCCACATTACAGGATTGGTCACGGGTGAAGCTGTCATCATTCGCAAATGAAATAATGATGGTTAACTAATGTCAACTGAAAAATTGCCAAATACATTGTTTGTACGAAACAATTATCTGACATGTTTCATGGTGATTTAAATTGAAATTTGATACGGAAAGAAATTTGTGTGCAAGCGGTTAGAGCAGTTTTTGATAACGTTTCACTTCTGACGCAGAATATTCGTCAGACCAAGGATGATAGTCAGGACAGGGAACATGACTAATTAGCGTTCAACCCACCACCTCTGTTTTTACTTCGCCGCAAAACAGCTTATAGTAAGTCTACGGTTTGTCAGGTCACGTAAGCATGACCAGGATCATTGGTCGATTCGCCCACTAGTGTGTATCCACATCAATCCAACAAAAGTTATCACACTCAAGGTCAGTTGACACTGGCCCACATGCGTAAAAGTACATAACTAATTGACTGTTAGGTATAAGTTGAATTAGACTATCTACGTTCGGATCAGTGCCAGCATGTGAAGATTTCTGCCCCATCTACTTCCAGCCCACCTGCCTTAGCAGTTTCGACTGCCTCCGCGTGTAGGCATTCGCCATGCGGTTTAATACCGCGTCTTAACACTTCCACAATGTCTAGATCGACTTTGTTGCCTGTATCTAAAACGTGCTCCGCCAAGACTGAAACAAGAATCAGGGATTGATATTCTCCCGCATCTCGGGGATGCTTTTTGACACGACTCCGGTGTTCCTCGATTCGGGTGTGAAGTTCTCTGGAACTCGGTTCTATATAAATACCGAGGCAATCATTACATTGAATTCTGTAGATGCTATTCGTAAGACCTGATAAAGGTGTCTAATCCTTAAGATGCACTATGGTCGAACAGATAGTTTTCCATTTGTTATAATTTACATGTATTGATGCCTGTTCCAAGATTCTACTAATAGCTTCTGATGTGCCTTTAACATACGTTATACAAACCTATCACATCAATTCTTCTCTGATTTTGTCGATGGGTATTTTCCCCTCATCAATGGGTTTCTACAAAACTTTTCGGATAACCGTGATCTAAAAAATGGTGGGTTGCTTCACGATGAGCTTGTTTTCGTTCATTTTCATCGCTGTACAGTTGTTCTATCTTATGAAGAACTGACAAAGCTATATGCCTGGAGACCGGTCTCGAATGCGCAGAGGCAGCTTATGTATCGATGGGTTTTCGATCGACTGAGGTTTTTATTTTTCCATCTACATTCTGCACCGAGCAGTCTGGAAACGAAGATTTTACTTCCTTTGTGACTGTTATCCTGGGGTCTAATTCATGCAAGTAGTTAAAGAAGGGTTTCAAATGTTTCCGATATATGATGAGAAACGTGTCATTAACGTAGGGTCACGGAAACTTTTGCCTAAACCCTTCATTATTAAGGACTTTGTTTTCAATGTGCTCCATATACATGCACTAGCAAGTACTTGAGATACCCGCTACCCTTTCCCTTCGTCTATATAATTGTCCATTAAATACAAAGTGGTTCAGGTTTAAGCAAGACACTCAAATTTGTATGATCTGACAAATTGGCATCTGATTCCACTGCCCTTCAAGCTATTTGTAATGCACTTGTCGTATCACACATCGGTAAAACAAGGCACTCACATCGAAGCTAATCATTATTACATCGTCTTCAATTCTGACTGACTTTAGCGTGATGCAAAGTCGTACGCATTCTTAATGAACGATGTCGTATTACCAACTAATGGTTTCAAGAAATAGGTCAAATGTCTCACCAACTCGTGGGCCGGTGTTTAGACCTCCTCGCGATAGGTCGTACGTGAATGCTCTCCTTATGTATATAAGACAGTCTGTAGAAGTTAGAAGTGACAGTTGATTTCGTATATAAGCTATACCATAAACCCTTTCACAATCTTCCATTGGCGCTAAATAAGTACCGACCTTGTCAAAATAATCACTTTTATTCAGAATTACAGTTACTTTTCCCTTATCGGCCTTTAAGATAGCTATATTAGTATCTTGCTTCAGGTTAAGAAGCGCTTGTCTTTCTAAAGCATCAAGATTTGGTTCACCTTTCACTTGGTTTTTAATGACACCGAAGATACAGTTCCGTATGGCACCACCTTGCTCACTGGAAAGTCCATCATGTCATGCGTAGAGCATGACAGAAATAAAAATCTCTTATCAGTGCATTACAATAATATTCGAGGTTCATTCCAAACTTCAGTCTAAAAGCTTCACCATTATTTTCACTGCAATCCAAAGAAAAGCATGTGTTTAGTGATGAACATGAACATTGATTACGCAACATACTATCACATACATGGTTGATCAGTCGAAAACTGTTATGAAGTTAAAGAAGCGCATGACAATTTTTTAAATGACGCTGAAATGTTCCAGTTATTCTCCAATTTTTATTTTTCTAATTCCCCTCACATTCGTCTAGCCTATGGTAACCGGACACTTTATTAGCTCAAGTATCATTTCATTGTGGTGTACTTACATTTGTATTTTGTGGAGAAATTAATGTATTGCTGAAAATTCGTGTACACGAATAAAGTCATTCTCTTCTTCTTCTTCTTTTTTCTGAAGTCAGATGTAGTTCTCCGTCCATTTGATCTCAGAATTCACCCAATTGTAATTACTGATGCATCCCCTGATGGTGAAGGTGCTATTCTAGAGCAGAATTGACATACAGTAATTCGCTTATCTTACAGGTTAACGGCTGCTGAGAAAGTTTATGCTAAAACACACCGTGAAGCTTTAGCCGTTTGTTGGGTCATTTAACGTTCACACAAATTCCCGTTTCGTCATCGTTTTACCATTGTTTCTGATCATGAATCTTTAAAATTCATATACGATCCTAATAAATATATTTTGAAAAGTTCGTCCGCAATGGTTCACAGAGGGAGTATATCACTGACTGCTTATGACTATGCTAATGAATATCGAAGCGCTAAAGACATACAGCATGTTGTTTACCTATCACATCAATCACTACCCGCAGCAAATCCTGATGATACCTGTGATTATCTATGGTACAACCACTGTAATTCGTGACACGAAACATTTCTTTTCTGCTATTTTTAATGTTTTGAAGAAAACATTGAATTCACAAATTCGAAGAAATATCCATCATGATGAAATCTCGTTGATTCTTGATTGCTTATTGTGTTTCAATGATAGCGTTGCATAAAGTTGAACTAAATGATTTGCATTCTGGACATCTTGTAATAGAAAATATGAAGTCTCCTGCCAAAGGTTTATGCTGATGGCCTGAAATGGTGCAGACATGCGTAGAAATGCTGTTTCTTGTAAATCTTGCCAGCATAATGTTTTTCGGCAACCATTTAAATAGCCATTGACATGTGATGCTTGGCAGCGCATTCATATGAATTATTATGAACTATTTTCGAACGACTACTATGCTTTAGCTGTGATATATTCATATTCAAAATAACTTGAAATGTCTTTCACACAAGAACCAAATACCAGTTTCACTATAGTTGCTCTGCGAAAAGATTTCAGCCTACGAATGAGTAACTATTGCTGTTATTGGCGAGAATGCAAGTCATTTTTCTGCTGCATATGTTACACCATGGTTGCATTCCTTGGATTGTCGAAACACATTTACGTTTCGACGTTACATATATTTCACTCATTGTAAAACTCAAAAAACTGCATGCAGTTCAACGATTGTTTGCATTTTATAGTAGTTTTTCTCAGCAAGGATGGTTTGTGGGCAAGGGGCTAGCAGAGTGCAGAATAACTCTTAGGCTGACGCATCCAGAGTTGGCATTTAAAGGTTTTCAGCTTGCAAGAAAGCCTCATCTTTTTGAGGTTGTACTGTTGTAATACAGTGATCTATAGTGTCGGCTGCATTTGTTTCTCACACGTCAAATACTGATTGACTTGGTGATGTTTCTATTGGACTTTGTGTTGCATCGAACTGCCCAATATGAAGGTTCGATGCTCTTAGTCTAATTTCTCGCGGCATCAGATTGCGGTTATTTTCCCAACGAGCTTTGACCGTGTGAAACATTTATCTACGCAAGAACGTTATTTTAAGGGACTGAGGACTTTGCTGCCCTTAGTAGATTTTGGAATGCAAAACGTGTTCGTTACAGCTACATCATGCAAGCCAAGTATATCACTAAGGATTCTCTATTGTAGCTGATCGTGTTTGCGCTCAACAGCTTTATCCGTTGCTTCATCAGCTTCTGTGACTCCCGAATGTATTAAACTTCGATCATCCCTCTGCTTCGTGTGGACTTGTTCCTGTGAGTTTCAGGCCATTTCCCACCAGGGCACATCATCAAAGATCCTTGCAGTAGTTTCGAAACGCTCCATACGCAAGAGAAAAACGTGATATTTTTTCTAGATCCCTTTCAGAGTTGACCGTGATTTTAAGCAGTCTTGGCTGGTCCAGATTTGAGGAACTAGTTTCACGTTTCCGTAGTACAATTAATAGTGGTTCAACTGGCTCTACGTCCATGGTACTGCAAAACCCTCTCCATTCTTATTTATCGTGCTTTAGCCTGTCCCCTATTTAAGTGAGGCTCGTTTCCAATTATTTGGTGCAAATCACGCATGGTCCATGGAGCGAATGTACTCTGTGCCTGTCTCTTTCGATGGTTGCGGGACGTTCCAACTGCCTTAGATCCAATACCTATCTTGTCCACTATATGAATATTTTGCACCGTGACTTTCGGTTTTGAACCTAAGGGTTTTTGTTAAACATTCAGATGAGCGGGTTGCTTTTGCTCCGTAACGTTATTCGGACCGAGGAAGTTTTCGGCAGATAGCACTTTAACAGTCGCATTTGTTAAGATTGCGTCTTATTGAGAAGAACTCTCTTCAAGACACTACGGTGCATTTTCAACAGCTGAACCTTCGTGTTTAATGATCTGCAAGGATGCAGCTTCTATCTGACTGGTAGTACCGTCAATGTTTTCCGATTTATCGAAGATTTTACGGGCAAACTGAAAATTCTTAGCGGTAACCAGAGTCTCTACCGATACCTTCAACCTTTCGTGGTCAGTTGTCTATTCTAGAGGCTAATTATAGGTTAAGCGCTAATTAAACATAATTACATTATTCAAATACTAGAAATTATAAAAATCAGGGATACATGTGTCGCATTCGTGAAGATGCGCAGGTATAATTTTGTGCTGTTGTGTTTGGGTTCACATCGGTTTGAAATCAGGTCGCAAAACTGCATAGTTAAAATGATTAATCTACCATTATGTGTTTTCTGAAATAATTCATCCAAGCAATATTGCATGCCATCAAATTGCATTTCGCAATTCTTAATAGCTTTGTTTTCCCATTATCTTGCATGGGTTGTTGAGATTTTTTCGAGACTAATTATCAGTGCTTGAAATTTTGAAATATTCACACAGTAAATCATGACAGGTCATCTCTTTCCTTTTGGTAACCTACATTGCTGGGATTTACGCCGAACAAGCAATACCAAGAAGAAGATTTTATTATCAGTATATACATTGAATAATACAATCTTTACAACAAGTTATAACTAAAATTCAATAATAACACAAACTTTAATAACTCAGTGATTCTTGAACTGATCAGTAGACAAACAAACCCCGTTGTTATTTGTTATGTTATTTGTAATTCGCATATTATTCTGTGGTTTTTGTAAAGCTATGTGCGTTTTAAACCATTAAATTGAATTGAATTGAACTGAACTGAGAAGTGGTAAATACGCGTAACATCTATATCAACTACTATCTCGCAGTCCATGGCAGGAATAACCTACGAATGCATTTTTCTAATTGTGTCAATAATAAATTTTAAAATGATATCAAGGTCAAACCGCGTTTATGCGTTGAATCAACATCTCTTAAGCATAAATTTGTTTATGAAGGACTATTATTTATGATGATGCAATGCAACAAATAGTCTCTTTTGAATATTGTGCTTTCTAAACAACACAGACTTGGTTTCCAATAGATATATTGACTGTGATGCAGATGCGAATTATTCTTAAATGAGCAGGTCCTCGCTTAATGGAAAATGTGAACGGTGAATGTATTCGTGATCGTTTGATTGCATTATCTCAACTGTAAAAAATTACTAGTTTCAACTATGGTTGTTACAAATCAACCAGTTACAAAATTATCATAAATTATTTTCATGAACCAATTATTTATATGAAGGTCTTACTTCCAAATTAAATCACAAGCGCTTCGGTATTGTCGAGGAAGATGGCTGAAGTTGAGTGAATGGCATGCTGAGTTACGACCCAAATATGTGGTGATTGGAAGTTTTGTATGTATTAGACTTACTTTTTCATGAGTCTTGTCCCAGAAACAAGTACAAGATTTTGTTCAATGATACGCTTGTAAAATTCGCATATATTTATGTTAAGAGTAAAATTCATTGGCAACCATGTTGCTAGTTACAATAACGCGCTTTCAGATTGCTTAATAAATCTACAAAAGATATCGAGGTGCATAATGTGTCATACGATTGTCTCAAACATTATCTCAAGTAGAAAAATCAGAAAAATTTGATGCTCAATTATTCATAGATTTAACCAAAGAAGATATGCGGATAAAAAGCTATGCTTCACAACAGCAACAACAATAAGACCCATAGAAACATACATTTGCTCGTTTGGTAAAAAATTATTGCCAAGGTTTATTATCAAACGTATAAACATACTTGTCCATATAAGCATATGGTGATTTTTGAATGCGTCCACTTGTGTGCAGACCTTTTTCTAAATCGTTCTCAAAATGCTGTTATTCACCGTGATCTTGCCGATGAAATGTTTTAATATCCCTGAGGCTTCAGAAGTTGGATCTTCATAAAATAAAACAAACAACTTTTAAGTATTTAAAATATGCGGTATATGAACGATTCCGAATTAGCTCGATCAGATGCAAACTTTCTTTGAGTAGTTCGAAATCTAAATCGCTTTAATGATGGTAGAGTCAATAACGTCGATAATTTCAACCGTCAGAAAAAATAACAGTAGAAGTGATTGCCGTTTCTATGAAGCATTAGTCAATAAGTAGATTGTGGACGCTCAATTTGCTCATCGGTTATTTACTGTCCTGAGCTATCAAAACTCGACTGTACGGATTTCAGAATACTGATTTGGGCTGAAATGAAAAATAGTTCACTTAAACATTGATAGCATATATGGCCACTGAACTTTACACAATACTTTAAACATAATATTTCTCACGAAATTTGAGGCTTTTTTTACTATTCAGATTATCTACTATAACGTTTTACTGATCAATGATAAACAAAAACGATAGCATCATCAGGGGAAAAGTACAACGTACTTTTTAGAAATGTCGTATTGGAAATCACTTAAATCGTTGTTATATACAAAGATATCCTCATCTCAAACTAGAGCCATTATGGTTTAGTGGGCTAAGATATACTCTAGTAATCTTCTTTCGAACATTGTCATCTGGTAACATTGATATAAATTTGACGCTTCAATGTTGACAACAATCTAAGTATCATTCGAGAAATGAAGATTACATAGTGGAACTACACGATTTCGCATAATGGTCAGAAAAACATTATCTTAAATATGTACGACACACTGCGGGCTCTTCTACCTAGAAAAATGAGATTAAATGCTTCCATACACTAATCTAAAGCATATTCAACGTCATTCTTCACTATAGAAAATTATCGAATCTTTTCAACCTAAATATACCCTTAGAAGTACTCTACACTCATGAAAACCCCGAGTAATGATACTAATATAAATTTCATAACATTCATATTGAAAATTCGCTCGACCGCTCAATATTTATCTTCCACATTGCTTGATCAACATCCACGTGATCAAATCTGCTCCATAGACTATCCCAATCAGCCACGCTGAATTCTATGCTCAAATCCACAAAGAAAATATTTATCATTTGATATAGACTTGGATTTGGAACAATGTCGACAATACAACAATATAACGATTGTTAATTGTGGAAGAATAAGCTGATATCTTAAAGATAACCGCGGGATATTTTGTACAGTGGGTCGGGGCCAGAAAACCTTACAGCGAGCTCAAATTGCTTCTGGATTACACAAACACTGGCCCTCTGTGTATTTTGGATGAAAAGAACACGCGCTAACGCATTACGACCTATGACGTTCCCTGGTGAACATGAAAAACTAGTTAGATAAATGAAGAAAGAGAGAAAAATAATTATGACTAGAAGTTCATATAATGTGAGTGAATGTCGAGACGATGCTTGAACACATGCGGACTTGGTGCGGCTACGAAAAGAATAGGAAGAAAATTTCAGAGATTGTGAATTTAAAGCAGAAAAGGTAACAGCAGCACATCAATCTACTCTGTTGATATGCAATATTGAGGCTGTGGCCGTGGTTTTGATTTAAGTGAGACAATGGCAATATTGTTTTGCAAGGATTAAATGTTTCCCTCAGTATTCGATACGCTAAAATGAGAGCTCTACTGATAATAAGTTGCATGCAGGCAGTCGATCCTCGTAGCATACGATATAGAACTTTGACAAGCTTCAATGCTATACGTTAAAGTGATTCTAAAAGAATAATGCTCTCGCGATGCCAATGCGACCATGTTTTAACTGCATATTTTAGAAGCGGTCAAACATATGCTTCGAGATAACAGGAGAATATTGCTATATCAAACGAGTTGAAAACCGGCTGGCGCTCGCTAATATTTCTTTTAGAAATATTAGCTCCAAGAAGTGCTTGAGCAGAGCACCCTAATTCAAACGCGTCAAACATCTCAGGTCTTTTTTGCAGCCGACCAAACTCAGCTGTTCGTCTCCGAGTAAATTATTATGCGCACAAAAGTGTTGCAGAGGTAAGCGGTAGCATTTTGATGATATTATTTGGATAGTTTAGTTTTTGCTCTCAACCGGTTCAGGTTGAAAACCTTGCCATCACATTGCGTGCGTAAGTAAATGCCTTCTGTCCCCGTCCTAAAAGCGTGCTTTAAACACAGAGCTCTGAAAATGCCGTACACCGTGAGAAAAAGTAAACACCCTTGCTTGACGCCTGGAATTATTTCAAAAGCTTCTAAAATGTAGCCTTTAAAATGGACTGATTCTATTATGCCTGAGTGGAACGAAATAACTAGTTTGAGCAGTATCGGGGGCTGTAAATGACAAGAAATTTGTGTAAAATTCCTTCTTATTTTTCTATTTAAACAAATTGATTTTTTCTTAATTCTTCACGGTTTTACCTATTTGTGTATACATTTTTGATACTGTTCGATCCACTTGTACACATTTTTTTGTTTTGTTGAACTAATTGATTTTGCTTGGCTGCCATTAAATTCCACATATTTTGCACGTGGTATTTGGGCTCATTTTATTGTTTCAATTTGGACACCAATTTGTGTGTCATTTGTTGTTTGATACAGAAATTTGGACGACAACATTGGTAAATTAACTATTACTAGTTTTTATGCGTCAGGTCGTCATTTTCATTGAATCTATTATTGCTGGAGTTTGACTCCATTGTACCGGTGAGTTCCGATATAATTGAGGTTTGTATACCATTATTATTGTAACTGTCATTAATTACAGTACCGTAGTAAACCCAAATCGTGGTTCTGAATTTGTCTTGTCGAACTAGGGACGGGAGATCTACGCGTTAACTAGCGACATTGGTCGTTACAGTACTCAATTTGGGAACTGGATTTTGGTTCTTCTCCAACTGGACGAGAAGTATTCGTTTTCTTCCCGAACTTGACGGGAAGCACTCAAATCGAATTGCATAATTGGATCGCCAATCCAGAGGAACGAGGATCAACTTGGACCCTCGTACATCTACTCATTTCTGTTCAAACATTGGTGACGTTCTTGCCTTTTTTATTTTGTGTTTCGCCATTTTTGATAATGCCACGTAAATCGAAACGTCTGAACATTACTGATAAGCTTGCCTGTAATAATGATAGTGACACTGTTGGTTCCGCCTCGCGTAGCTCTTGTATATCATCTCGAGGTAGTCCTAATTTCGACTCTAAACATGGGCCGTCTGTGCGTGAGCTCGAATTAGAGAGAGATTTAGTGATTGCTAAGGAGACGATAGCTCGTTTGAGCGGATGCAGTGTCAACGACAACTATGTTGCTGAAGTTCCGGTTAATCGACATATTGAGTCGGAAGCGGTGAAGTTGTCACAAAGGGTCGTCAACGATGTTGCTTCATTGCCTAGGGTAGAGTTATCTACATTTGATGGCAATTCGGTGGATTACTGGAAATTTATTCGGCAATTTGAGTGTTATATAGAATCGAAAACTTGCGATTCCGGACAGCGTTTGCTATATCTTATGTATTATTGCCGAGGCAATGCTCGAAAAGCGATTGATGCTTGTGTGATGCTGTCGCCTGAAGACGGGTATAAAAGAGCACGCAGCATCCTACAGGAAATGTTTGGCCTGCCTCATGTCGTTGCACGCTCGTTATTGACCGAGGTGTTGAGTGAAGCAGCCAAAGTAAGAAGCGATTCGGATAGTCTGTCAAACCTTGCTTTGAAGATGGAAAGTTGTCAGATTGCTTTAAAGCAAATGCGCTGTGAAGCAGACTTGAACTCTGTCACCACCTTGGAAGGATTGGTCAAATGTTTGCCGGCTGGACTACAACAGCAATGGGCTGACCTGGCAGATGCGATTGCCGCTGATGGGTCAGAAGTTGACTTTGCACGTTTATCCGAGTTTGTCTCCCGCAAAGCGAGAATCGCCAGGAGCAGGTTTGGCATGCTCATTAATGAGACTAATGGGTCAACTAAGCCATCAGAGAAATTGAAATTGTCCGAAGGACGGAGAGTGTACATGACCACAAGTTACTCCCCATCAATGCGAATAGAATGCTACCAGTGTAAAGGACCTCATCGAATAGAAAACTGCCCTACATATCTGAAGGCTGATGTGAAAGACAGATGGGCTATTGCTAAGCAACACGGTATGTGCTACGTTTGCTTGAACCGGTCTCATAAAGCATGCGACTGCAAGGTGCCGACTGTTTGCTCCGTCGAAGGGTGTGGTAGACGTCACCATTCGTCTCTACATTATAATCGTATAAGTGAGCAACAAAAAACTATTAATTACAGTGCTACTGCTCTCAGTCCAGCAGTAAGCCTGGGTTACCTGACGGTGAAAATTGACACGCCTGTGGGGCTTGTTCCAGTCGTAGCGTTACTCGATAATGGCTCGGATACCACTCTGATCTCACAAAGATTTGTTGAGAAATTCGGTATGCCTAGTGTCGCAGTTGATGTATCGATAACCTCGCTCGGTTTGCATCAAAAATTGAAAAGTTCAGTATTGAGTTTCAATGTACATTCCGTTGACGGGGATGAAGTAATTCATGTTGCCGAAGCGTACACGGTTTCCAAGTTACCTGAAGTAACAATGAATTCCCCGAATAGTATCATCGCGAGATATGATCATTTGAAGGATCTAACATTCTCGGAGAATGTTGGACAAGAAATAACCTTGCTGATTGGATGTAACGTTCCGGAAGCGCATTGGGCGTTGGAACAGCGATTAGGAGGCAGGCGCCGTCCATTTGCAACGAAAACATTGTTGGGTTGGATTTTGCAAGGACCGGCATGCGAAGACTCGAAAAATGTCTTCAGTTTAAATTCTTCTACGGATGAAGGGTCCATCGATGAATGTATCAGGAGGCTATACAATACTGAATTTGCGGATATTGCCACAGAAGGCAAGGAACGATCGCGTGAGGATGAAGAAGCATTTTCTCTAGTAAAACGATCAAAATTTATTGACGGTCACTTCCAGGTGCCGCTACCATGGAGGGGTGATAGACGTAAACTTACCGCAAATTATTGGATAGCGGAAAAGCGCTTGGGCTACTTGAGGCGTCGATTCGAACGTGACAGTGCGTTATTCGAACGCTACAACAGGATAATGGCACATCATTTGACTACTGGTTATATCGAAACCGTTCCGAGTAATGCAGATGAGAATCATGCTTAGTATTTGCCTCACCATCCTGTTTTCAATCCTAAGAAACCAGAGAAGCTTAGAATTGTGTTCGATTGTGCTGCTAAGCACAACGGTGTATCGTTGAATGATGCCCTACTTCAAGAACCAAATCTGACAACGAATTTGATCGACGTGTTGATACGCTTCCGCTTACACGCCTATGCCGTCGCCGCTGATATCGAAGAAATGTTCTTACAGGTAAAAGTGCCAGAGAATGATAGAGATGCTCTTCGAATTCTCTGGTGGGACAAAAATGACATTTCGGGTCCCATTGAAAGGTTTCGGATGGACGTCATTCTTCGTCGATTCTCTAGTTGGAAACGGCTTCTACGCTCGATTGCATGGCTGATCCGTTTCAAGCGTCATGTTATTATCATGTTTGGTCATGGCTCCAATGGATCTTTATCGGTAGGCAAAATCGGATTAGACGAATTCCAAAATGCTGAAGCAGAAATTATTCGATTGACGCAGCGGAATGTATTTGGTGATAAGGCGCTAAGTGAGCCATGCGAGTTCAATGTGTCATCATTGAAGAAGTTACGCCCATTTATTGATCAAGGTATTTGGAAAGTTGGTGGTCGATTGAGGCATTCTGATCTTGCAGATGAAAGCATTCATTCCATTATAATTCCTAAAAGGCATAATGTTACTGACCTATTGATTTTTGATGTTCATCTGCTCGAAGGACATTCTGGGCCAGCACATACCCTCAGCGTCCTGCGCAGGAAATTTAGGCCGATCAGTGGGCTATCATGCGTGAAGCGAGCACTCGCGAAATGCTTAACCTGTAAACGGTTGGATGCCAGACCGGCAACTCAAGATGATCTGGCCAGGACTGTTGTTGTTCCCTCAAAAAATGGTTTGGTAACACGCGATATACGGAACATTTGTCTGCTGGAAGGAGCACAAGAGGAATGCGTAGCGGCGCAGATAGGGCTAGCTCAAACTTCTTAAAGGGAGAACGGCAGAACCTGAGGACGTGGTGGGACTTAGTCCGGCAAACTATTTCCCTATAAAAAGCCACATGTGTCCAATGATGGCGATGCGACGTGGCGTGTGTGACTCGCCACTAAATAGAGTCATTGCCATTCTGCTTTATTCAGGGTCGGGTAGTTAGGAAGGTGGAACCAATCAGTTTGTTCATTCAGGAGTTAGCTCTAGAAGGAATTTGGCGGGCGGTGTAAATGACAAAAATTTGTGTAAAATTCCTTCTTATTTTTCTATTTAAACAAATTGATTTTTTCTTAATTCTTCACGGTTTTACCTATTTGTGTATACATTTTTGATACTGTTCGATCCACTTGTACACATTTTTTGTTTTGTTGAACTAATTGATTTTGCTTGGCTGCCATCAAATTCCACATATTTTGCACGTGGTATTTGGGCTCATTTTATTGTTTCAATTTGGACACCAATTTGTGTGTCATTTGTTGTTTGATACAGAAATTTGGACGACAACATTGGTAAATTAACTATTTCTAGTTTTTATGCGTCAGGTCGTCATTTTCATTGAATCTATTATTGCTGGAGTTTGACTCCATTGTACCGGTGAGTTCCGATATAATTGAGGTTTGTATACCATTATTATTGTAACTGTCATTAATTACAGTACCGTAGTAAACCCAAATCGTGGTTCTGAATTTGTCGAACTAGGGACGGGAGATCTACGCGTTAACTAGCGACATTGGTCGATACAGACGCAGCCTATCAGCCTAACAAAAAATGCTTAATACGTTATATAAAAATATAAATACCGTGTGAAGCATAAATTATCAAGCTTGAGTTTTTCATTTGTGAGTAATAAATCCATGAAGGATAGATTATTAATTCCACGGAATCTAGCTGCTACATCAATATTATTGTGTGGTGGACGAGTAATTAATATATCACAACGTTGTGTAGACAAGTTGTCTTGAATGTAACAGAGCGTCAATCCGGTGCAATTAAATTCACCCATAAGCAAATCATAAGAAAATCTTTTCTGTAGTTTAAAGCGTGAAAAATTAAAAAGAACATAATTTGTCACATTATTACTGAGTAAATTACGGTAATAAGCACAACATCGCTGCTCTGCAGTTTAAAAGTATATCATAAAACAACAACGGGAGAAAGTTTTGGATGTACAATCAGTGCGCAAATTATAGGCGCATGGTAATCGAGGAACACGCCCCGCCTCTAGATGAACGATCATGTCGGAGGAGTTGCACATTAAGCATTGCGATCACGGGATCAAGACTATCTACGGGATTTCCATGGTTCAGTCATGCTTAGCATGCCTTGGAATGTCAAGAATAAAACATTTATTTATTTATTTATTTATTTAAATCGGGGTCCGATTTACGCCGAGATTATCGTGATGATAATAAAGCAAATTTATTAATGAATTTTTCAGCATTAGTGTAAAAACAAGAACGTATCTCGCGGTGTAGAATGCTATTTGTTTTTTTCTAATTGATTCTTTATGATTCCGACACTGTAAGGATAGGCGGTTATACGTTTTCCTACATCTTTAGATGGCATTGATGTGAAGTAGATTGAGGTTGCTGGCAGAATGTCAGTTGTGTTGAGTCTTTTTCGTCGCTGGTGTTAACGTATCAGTAGAGTCGGTGGTGCCAATTGAATGACATACAACTGGATGTTGAGTCTTATCGAGCATTAATAAAATATTCTATTCAAAGCAGAGCGAATACAGTTCTCGGGTGTCGCATTTCTACGTTTTAGATACCAAGTGTTGAAGCAGTAAAGACCATTTCTCCAGCGTGGAATTTATCTTTGTCAACACGTGGACCAGTTACATGATGATTCCGAAATTGCGGTAAGCGTTTCAACGAAACAGTGACTGTGTACAATGAACAATTATCTGGGAAAATAAACCGAATGGCGATCGAAGATAGTGATAACTGCTAAATTAGCACGTCACGTTCTCATCCTTTCTGCGATTTCTCGTAACTTACATGATCACCAACCGTTGAACTTTAAGATGCTTCAAAATATTAGCTTTTTCCTGGTAACACTGCACTATGTCGTACTTAAACAAATATCATATTTATTTCTGTAAAAAGGATTTATTGCCGTTTGACATTATTGTTTCAACGAACGTAAATATTCAGCTGTATATTTGACCTCGAAAATTTATTCAAGATTGTATATATTTCGATTTCGTTGTATAAACAATGTGGTAAATAAAGATATCGTTAGGCAAAATTTAGATATCCAAGAATGAATCATATATTTATTTAACCAATACGGTTCGCTGCCGTGTATCAGTGCATGCTGGTCGTTGAAGAGCAAACTGCCGTTTAACTTCAATGCATGCAGGTTCATAATGTGGGTAATCGAGTATTGTTTACATACTGTAAAGATTTACATGTTCTCGAGAATTGCAGGTAAGAATACAATTTGGGTGTCTGGATATGCTCCAGTTTGAAAACCTCACTTCAAAATAACACTGTCTGTATAAAGGCAATAAATTACTCAATCTACTCAAATGAGTATTTTGATTATATTCACCGAAGATATTCCCAACGATCATGAACACACATTTGAGACCAGCCATGGGATACGCTTTGCGGTCATGGTCTTTGTGCCACCATAATGATGTAGAACGTACGCAGCGAAACTAACACCGTTCATCAATAATAGTTCTCAGGATCAGAAACAAGCCTTGTAAAGAAATGGATTTCTCAACTCAATATGTTTAACTTTCCCTGTCGACGAGTATGAGAAAATCTAATCTTACCTCTCAAAATATTTCATGCACCGAACTATTAATTACAGGATTTATTCACGCGAAGGAATACGATAAATTATCGGACCAATGTGCATGTGTGGCTGTCACCCCGTTCCTCTTATGAATTATTACGTGTTTATGGACATAAAATATGCTTACCTTTAGTAATGATCTTTTCTATTTTCGAATGTAGTATTTGCTGGATGAACTGTAAGATTTATTTCCGAAATATTGTATAATATGGCAACAATTCGATCAAACATTACATGCTTAGGATTACATCAGATAAGTTATTATTACTAATATCATGTGTAGAAACATAATGGCATGGATCGCTAATCACGATAAATCACGCATTAATTAAGCCCTAAGGCATATTTTACGAATAATAGGTAAGAGTCAAGATTACAAGTGTGTTGAAGCTTTGGGTCATGCCGATGTTAAGGGTCATCAAAAATAGCGAACCTAATATAGATAATAGATTAATTGGCTTAGAACCGATTGTAGGCCATCCTTAGTTTATAGAGAGGTTGCAATAAAACACAGCAACAGTATTTGCTGTCATTCAGTCTTGAAGATTTTATTAACGGTGTGGGATATATTGACCTCTATTTTGCGTGCATTGACTCACATGAACATTATGTTCATATATTCCAGCTTGTCGTGCCATCGCATAAAATATAGAACGTTAATATCTTAGCATGAGTAGCTTGATATCATTAAAAATGATCTTTAAAAGGTAAAGGTTTTTCTCAGCGGCATAATGAAGTGAAGGGAATTAAGCGGTACCCAAAAATGCTCACTTTACAAAATTTGGCTCACGTCGATTCATGGTGATTATCAATAACTTACCCTCTTTCCTGAACGAAAATGTTATGATGCTGGATTGTATGACTGGTTTAGCAATTGTCTGTTCGCTATTAATCTCTCACATCCAGGTCCCATTGTCCCAAACTCTCGAATTTAGGAGCGTATAATCTATATATATATATATATATATAAATAAATAAATATATATAAATAAATCTAAATTCTAAATTCTATAACCTAAATGAAAACCGTAACGTAACCGTTACGTTGACAAGCCTTTAAAATATGGTTTTCTAATTCTGTAACCGATCGCAGGCCCTTTGACATCCCAGTGTCTACCTTAATGGTTGTTTCCTTAACTCGCAATGACGGAAATGTCTTAGGCTAGATAGTCAAATTGGGCTAGCATTCGGTTTAGAGAGGCGACTCGCTGGTTTCATGGACTAAATCGTTGATTACATTATCGATCGGGATTTGAACCAAGGTGACTGCACAAATTTGCGCGCTCGAGTGCTTGTATGGCAAGAAAATGTTTGTTTTCCGCTATTGCTTCAAATATACGGAGTGATGTTCTTACGGGTAAGGACTTAGAATTTTTGCAAATAGAAATAGAAACTACCAATGAATCCAAATAAATGTGCAGTTTATTCACATGTGGTTCGAGTCGATGTTAGGAATGCGAATTTATGATTGTAATGTGCAACAGAGATCTCATGGTTTCTGACTCATTTATTCGCTGCTGATCGTTTGTAATATGATTTGCGGCTGTCATTCTAAGTCATTACTGCTGATATAATCCAGATTATAATTCTTACAAATATTAGGCCGCCAGCTGGATGTGGACTGCCTTTTACCTATTTATCATCGGAAAGTGAACAACACACTTTAATGAGTGGCAATAACTACGTCATGAAAATTAAACGTCTAGTCTTGAAAAATCCATGTGTTCAAAACTTGTTTGTTGCATTCAGTTAGCATTCACAAATCTCCAATGAACTAGATATTAAGTTAACAAAATATCCCCCCAATATCACGCCTGTCAGAACCACAACGATTCAGAACGTTTGAAGTCTACCCGTAAACTTATCCGCCAGACTCCGCACAATGGATTGATTTTTAATGCAATCTATTATTTACATTTATTGCATAAAATCAGTTGCTCAGAGAATGAGCGTACAAAACCGACGCCATTAAAGATCATGTTCGTTGTCGAAAACAATAAAATTACACTGTTTGAAATGTAGGAGATCCTCTCATGTATAGCCATCATAGAATTTCAGTGATCCTGATTTTTCGCATTCACAAGCACCGCCAATATCACGTCTGGTAATGACAAAACGCTTCATATCGCTTGAATTCTTCATGTAAAGTAATCCGTTGAACGTCACCTTAAGTTTGATTCATACGATCTACTGTGTAACCCAATTTCTGTAACATGTCGACCATATATTTTTTGATTACTTGGTTTGTTTACGTATCCAAATTGACTGAATCCTCCCCTGATCTCAAACTTGCACATCCATAACGAATGCCATTCAGTCATTCACAGCAATTAAGTAAGGATTACAGCAACTGCATTGCTGTGGTATATGCACCTCGTAAATTACGTGACAAATTAAGCTTGAGGAGATGTTCGCATAAATCGTTGTGTCGACCGCACCTCACATCGTGAGTCTTGTATTAGGTGTTCCAAACTTCTTGGGTCGTCACATCCCCTGCGGCGTTTAGCAACCTCCGGCAAAGGTCATCGTCTGGATAGACCTGGGCAACCTGACAGCAAATCAGCCCACATGCAGTATATGACCGTGTTTCACTTTGCCTCAACTAGGCTAGTGATTTCATACACCATACATTGTTCACGCATATTATTGCATTGTTTGCTGAATAGCTGACCTCTCACTGTGCTGGTGAAGAGAAACCCTACCTTACTTTCTAGATTTCCGGAAACAAGAACGTGTGAAAAGTACGAACTGTATACTCGATATCGAAATTTTGGGTGCTCAACCGCATACCGTCGAAGGAAATCTGGGCGCGTGATTGGATTTTAGCCACCTTCAGCCCGGTGCAACTTGAACTCGAACTTGAACTTTCGATCTCATAAGTCCACATCACATATTATTATTAAAACTATTGTTGTTGTTGTCCGAGAAAAATTAAAACAAATTTTGACAATAGTAAGCGCTTGTTTTTACACATGAATCCTTATTCTCCTTCGGTACTATGCATATTAAACTGAACGCAACAAAGTGAATCAATCTTGGTGATCAGTGGTGTACCCCAAGTTTCGGTACTTGGTCCTCTTCTATTCCTGATTTTCATCAATGACTTGTCCTCTGCATTGAAGTACCCATGCTTCATTTTCGCGGATGATGTGAAATTCATGGGATCAACGGACGAAGATACCTTGATGCACGACCTTGAACGGGTCATAAACTGGTCACACCAGTGGGACCTCCCACGGAACCTTAATACGAGCCAAATCTTGTCAGCACTAGTCGATAAGATTTCAGTTCAGGTGTCCGGCAATTCTCTCACTGTTAGCGCCACACAGCGTGTAAAGGATTTAGGAGTACTAGTTAGGATTAACTTCAAATGGGAGGACCAATGCGCCGCTGCAGCTCGACGTGCTCGCAAAGTTCTCTTTCGACTGAGATCCGTGTTATCCAGCAGAAGACCCGATGTATTCCTGCCCCTTTACAATGCATTAATTCGGCCGCATTTAGAATATTGTGTCCAGGCGTGGTGCTCTTACTACAAAAAGGATATCGTTCAACTCGGAAGCGTACAGCGTCTCGCAACTCGCATGATTGAGGGTCAGCTGCATGCCTGAACTCTCTAGATCTTTTTTCAGTTACGCGCCGTCGTTTGAGAGGTGACTTAATTGAAACCTCTGAGATCTTGAAGGGGTTAAGTGGCGTTATCATGACTGACTTCTTTGCCTTAAGTCCCGAGCTTGGCACCCGGTGGCATTCACTTAAACTTGCTAAGGAGCGATGTAGACTAGACTCCAGGAAAAACTTTTTCAGCCTCAGGATGGTAAATTTCTGGAACCGGCTTCCAGAAAAACATATATCCTGCAGTTCTGTCGCGAGTTCCAAGCACGGTATGGACCGCATCTGGGGTAAGCTTTTTCCTGAATTCTCCTCCTAATTTCTATGCAAGATTAGGTTGTTCACCATTTTTAGCGTTGTTTGGTAAGTAAGTAAATGCTAAAGTTATGTTTGT
This sequence comes from Atriophallophorus winterbourni, assembly GCA_013407085.1. Lineage (NCBI taxonomy): Eukaryota > Metazoa > Platyhelminthes > Trematoda > Plagiorchiida > Microphallidae > Atriophallophorus > Atriophallophorus winterbourni. The sequence goes on from JACCGJ010024960.1 coordinate 20,171, forward strand.
TTAATACCTAACTCTTCTCCAGCTGACCTCTCACCGTACTAGTGAAGATAAATGTATTCTTATTTTTCCAGCATCATTCATTACGTGGTGCTTCCTAAATACAACCCCGATAATCCCTTGGCATCGCGATCGTCGAGGGTATCCAAATCACAATAAGAATAAACGCTTTGGCAGTGGTGGTTGCTTCTCTGCAGCTTCCCACCGGAAGGAATTCTGGACGCTTGATTGACTCGTTCGCCACTTACTGTCCTGTGCAACTGAACTGCAACTGAACTGAACTGAAAACGCAAACGGTTTTAAATTTAAACTAAAGGTCGTTTGATTTATTCTGTAATCAGTGGTTTGTGGTTTATTCTGTACTGAGTAAGTCGAATATAACGATGTTTTTAACGCAAAGAAGGCAGAGATCAACGTTTACACATTTCGCTAGCTTTTTCTTCTATCATTTAATGGGCAAAACTAGCTAGGATGCTTATTAGACGTTAAAGGTGAATATAATCTTTTATGGGATACAAAATTGGTGATTTTTCATGAAACTTCAGGCCCTCGATCGCCCGATCATGAACTCAATTTATTTTCGAAGCTTCAATAGCTGCGTTCACACTGATGATTCTTTAAAACTTCGAGCATAAATTATACCGCGGTTTTACGCATTTTACTGTGTTTCTGAAAACAAAACATTTAAGGCATATTAAATACTCTCTGTTCAGATGCTCACTTGTGTAGTAAATCTCTACTATGCTGATAACCATGCTAAATTGATTTGCAACGTGTAGTGAGCTGCACGCGAAAGCATGCTAGAGTCACACTGCGATTCCTATTTTAATTTCTCTCCATTCCTCAAAAATCTGACGGTATCTTTTCCCACGTGCAGTCTCTGACTGTTAAGTTGAGTGTCAAATTTTCACAATTTTTAAACCCAGGTTGATAGTTCTCAGCTGTCACTCATCAAATTGGAGCGGGTCTTGGAAACAGATTTTGCTCTTAAGCTCCACGATTGACGTTTGCATTTCACTATTAATAATGGTAAATAGGATAGTCACTTGACTGACGTCTTGAAACCAGGTTGATTAAGAACGCTGAGACCCATCAACCACCCACATTTGTCCTACAAGAGTTACCATATGAGGCCAGACTTTCATCGCGTTTTCTAATACGCTAATTTTGGGAAATTTCCCGGTGAAATACCTAAGGGAAACTTTCGTTCAACACTGTAGTACATTGTAGACTATGTTGGAATGATACACCTGAAAAAATCCAGTTACATTAAATGCATCGCCTGTACCATTATGTTTACGTCGAGACAAAACATGGGAACTTATAAGTGCAGTGAATTCAGCAAGTTTCTAGTTTTAGCATATTACTAATGGCAATCACAAATTTTATGTTTGTATGAAATTACACAACAGCCGGCCGACTAGGTACCTAACTTTTGCGTACAGTACGGAGACTGGTTTATAGTCATGTTTGCATCTACTGAACAACAGAAAATGGAATAATAAAGGTCTGTTTATTTTATTCTCTTATGCTACCCGTTATCGTCGGTAAATTAATTTAACACATTTTTGCCTGCATCTTTCGGAAGTAACCGACGATTGCACATTCGTTCTGGTTTAAAACCACAGTAAAAGCTGCTCGTTCGTCAAGTTGTTCAAATAATTTTACCCAGAACATTGCATTTTTCCGAATCACGTTTTTAAACTCTACTTTATTGGAATGCCTTATTACCAAGGCCAAAAATCCACCGATATGAACGACTTTCTTTCACTTGTGTGCCGTTGTATCTGTGTTTAGAGTAATAAGGGTCGCAACTGAGCTTCGCTTTGAGCTTCAATTATATTTGCTAACTGGGAAAGACGCAGGGTGCAATGCTTTCCCCATTTTTCTTTTCTTTTTACATTTATGATCTTCCTTGTAAACCTGTACGTACTATTAAATACTCCGACGACGTTGCCGTTGTATTGAACCACAGTTGTAAAGTCGGCTAACATGCTTTAGAATCAATGATTAAAAAAATCGGTCAATGGTCATCCACACTTGGCTTATTTTTAATCCCCAAAAATGCAACGAAATGGTGTTTTCCAATATTACTTAACAGCTATGTTTTTGTTCTATATCAAAATATTCCTCGTGTTTCATTTACTAACTCAGTGTTTAAATGATGTTGTAGCTTCAATTATCTTGTCGATACAGTTTCCGTCATTCTTAGCTGGACCAATTTTGTGCCCACTCAATTCGTGAAAGTTCGCCGGTTGTCATTCTATGCACTTTGTCTTCGCTCTCTCTCCATCCAACCTAATGTAATTCAAAGTTTTTTCTTGCATTGTTCCACACCTCTACACATCCCTCATAATTTTCCCGACCTCCTGGAAATGATTTTCTACTAATCAGAAGAGATATTAGGGTAATCCCAAAACTGTGTGCGATGTCAATCTTGAATTGGTCGACAGCTTTGTTTACCTTGGCAGTTGTATCTCCGCTGGCGGTTGTGTCGAGGACGAGATCTCACATCGTGTTCGCAAAGCGGGTGCAGCGTTTGCTAACCTTCGCCACCTGTGGCGTCGACGCGATGTTTCACTCCATACTAAAGGCCGAGTGTACAATGCAGTGGTGCGTGCTACACTCCTTTATGGCTGCGAAACCTGGTCTATCCGAGCGGAAGATGTCCGTCGGCTTTCTGTTTTTGATACCCGTTGCCTGCGTAGAATTGCTCGCATTCGGTGGCAGCATCGTGTTACAAATATAGATGTCTGCAAGCGGGTGTTAGGACCAGGTGGCCACGGACTGAGAGAAATGCTGATGCTTGCTCGCTTGCGATGGTTGGGACATGTTTTAAGAATGCCTACTCACCGTTTACCGTACCGCGCCTTATTCGCAGAGCCTGACAGAAGCTGGGAGAAAAGATCGGGTGGCCAGTCCATGACGTGGCGCGTTGGGATGAAGAAACTCACCGTAGCGCTAGGCTCAGTTGGGCGTATTCGTTTGCCTGGGTGGGGTCCAAAAGCTCCACCTAACAGTTGGCTGGAAACCTTACGCGATATGGCTACAAACCGAAGTCAGTGGCGCCAGTGTATTTTATTATGTGTATCATATTTTTTCCGGTATTAATTAACACAAAAACAAACCAAAAAACCAAAAAATCACATGCAGTGAAACTACAAAAACAAGCTGCTTTTTGTGCATTTGCTTTTGCATACTCCGCTTGCCTGCTTTCCCTTTTCCACGCGCTTGCTTATCTGCTTTTCCTGTTTCATATTGCTTGGCTCTTTGTCTGGCTCCAGACTTGATGATGATGATGAATCCCAAAATTAAGCTGTTTCCGCGGATTTATTTCGAGACACTATTGTCGATCATCACTTCCGTGAGTGCAACAGCCTAATAGTGCACCTTCATTGAACAAGACTCTTGTTACCCGTAAATCTTTTTCCTCCACCGGAAGGCAATATTTTATGTGTTATTCAAGAGCCAATAAATTCAAAAACTCTTGTTTCAGAATTGGAGACGCGCCTGACAATTTGATAAATGATGTTGGAAGCTCCTACCATTTTTCTAACTTAATTTTCTAATTCTATTCGCATGTGTCTAGGTCCGGGTAACCTGACAGTATTTCTGCCCATATACAAACTTTATTGTGCGGTACTTTGCCTGTATCAGGCTTGTATGGTTTCATACATTTTATTTTGTGGAGAAATTAATTTAATTGCTGAAAAATCATGTATTCGAATTAAGTCATTTTCTTCTGCTGTGCAACTTGGCGGCCATCTATGAATTATCAGCCATGGATTTAAGTCGACCATTTCACTGTAAATACTAAACGGAAGGGTTGCATTGAGGACTGTCTCTCCATTGGGAGCACGTGCCTAGATTCCTATGATGAACGCCTTCAATCGAGATTTGCACTATAATTCTCTGGTTCAAAGATCGTGAGCATTGAGTGCATGCCCATCACGACGTTTTAAAAACCTAAAATTCAACAAGCCTATCGCGGTGGCTTTACAACACTCGTTCCATTATGGTAGCCGACAATATCACACAGAAGTGGAATGCGATTGCTACTATAATGCACGATTTTATGGAATCGGTACCTGACAAAAACATCTTTAACCGAAGACCTAACTTGGCGTGAAATTTAGCTGGCTAACATTAGTTGACCTGTTGTCTTCCACTTCGTGTTTTAAACTCTGATCGAAGCGAAGCAGATCTGAAGCTCTGCATCGAGTCAATCAAATGATTCATGGCAGCTAATCCCGATGAAATATCCCCGGTCGTCAAGGAAGGTTGCGATATCTTACTGAGCACAATAGTTCAAATTTCCGTCAGATATGGTAAGCATAAACTATTTCGAAGTGTTGGAGCTTCTACCGACAAGAGAAGGGGTGAGGGCGAGTGACTGGCGCCTGAAAAGCAGTTTGTTTCGGGCAGATGGAGCTCGTTAGCCTGGGAGGGCATTTTATCTAAGGGAAGGAGAACTCTGATTCTCAAACTCCGCTGCCTTGCGAGATACCCGATCGCGGGAAAAGCTTCAGGAAAAAACCCTGAAGAAAAATCTGGAACAGAATCTTACTTACTTTACTTTTGTGCGACTATCTCCTCCTGGAGGATGAGTCGGCTTCAATGAAGGTTCTTGGGGATTTGGGTACAAAGCGGCGTCCCCAGCACCACTCGGCGTTTGTTCGAGTCAGCTTCTCTAGCCTTTGCACAACCAAGTGCGGCCTGCAAGGCAGCAGGGAGTTGCCAGAAAGAGGTGGTCTACCAGACTCTGTTCCAGGTTTTTCCTCAGGGTTTTCTCCCGAAGCCGTTTCCCGCGATCGGGTATCCCACAAGGCAGCGGAGGTTTAAAATCAGGGTTTTCCTTCCCTTAGATGAAATGCCCTCCCAGGCTAACGAGCTCCATCTGCCCGAAGCAAACTGGTTTTCAGGCGCCAGTCACTCGCCTTCGCCCTTTCTCATGTTGGTAGAAGCAGTTCCGCCGTGCTCGGGGAGCCACTCGTGCAGGCCAGAAGCTGGACTTGGTTGTCAGAGGGTATTTGAGACGCGTGCCATATGAGAGCATTTTATAAACAGTAGGAGCTTATCCCCACTGCCACCCCGGCTATGACAACCTTTGGAACAGAATCTGGTAGACGGTTAGTTGGTACACACCACCTCTTTCTGGCAACTCCCTGCTGCCTTGCAGGTCGCACTTGGTTGTACAACGGCTAGAGAACCTGACTCGAACAAACGCCGAGTGGTGCTAAGGGACGCCGCTTTGTACCCAAATTCCCAAGACTCTTCATTGAAGCCGACTCAATCCTCCAGGAGGAGATAGTCGCGCAAAAGTAAAGTAAAAAAAAAGGTGTGTGTACTTCATACTTTAATCTATGGATTATATACCTCACGACCACCAATGCCCGTCTTCCTGCTTTAATGTGCCTATAAGGCCTTACCTTACACACGTTCGTGAACAGCACACTGTAGCAAAGGTGACTTGGATTCTGTTGTGCTGGTGGTTCCAATTCAGAAAATTCACAAGTGAGTACACAGGATCTGGTCCAAAGTTGTATTGATACAGCTGATATCGGGAGAGACGGATGTAGTTATTATAAGCTGTAATAGAGAGGGAGATGATAAATAAAGGATTATATAGAAAAGACGTTCTGAGTTGACCACCTTAACAGATTCAGTTGAGAGAAACGCACTGTTCTTTGCCGAAGTTTGTTGACCACTTTGTTATGTCCAATATTATACTTTACGAAACACTTATTCCTAACATATTCTGTATTTTTATGAAAATTTTGTTTCCGTGTTTTAACCACCTGGAACTTTTAGTTTGCAGATGCTTAAATTTCTCGGGATGGAAAAGGAGGAATTCAAGTGCAACCTGTGCAGTGGCTTGATATCCGGCGAGCATTGTTCACCAAAAGGTTGCGATCACCTGTTTCACATACCCTGTCTGGAAAATTGGTCGTTTTCAAACAATACAGATGATTTTACTTGCCCAGTTTCAGAATGCTCTCTAAAGTTCACGGAAATTTTATCGCGCAAATCTTTAAATGATGATTCACCAGAAATTTTATCGTTGAAGGATACTCTATCTTGTCCTATTTGTTGTGAAATCCTTCGGCCGCCGATCGCCACTCCTGAATCTTGCAATCATACATTCTGTCATGATTGTCTCATGGAATGGTCACGTGTGCGTCATGAATGCCCTCTGGATCGTGGTCGATTTGAGTTGATTCTACTGTTTGACAAAATCGGTGGGTCGGTAGTCAAACGGGTAAGTTCTTGTCTTTTTTGTTTTAATTGGCCTGATGATATCAAATGGGTATATTTTCTATTGCATCATGAACGTCCCATCTCACTAGCAAACCCAATTAGTGTTTTAATTATTTTTGAAACCTCAAGCTCAGGCATGATTTTCCGTTTACCATGAACGGTTTACCACTTTATTTACGGTTTATTCTTTGTTTTGTTCTTTCGTTGCAATATATCTCCTCTAATAAGGTGAATAATAATATAGATTTGTTCTTCGATGATCAATGGCATTTTTGTTTGACTGGCCATCTACAGTCAGCTGCAAATTCACCGAACGCACCTTTGTCAAGCACCTTTCAGATTCCAATTACTCAATACTGTGGTGACGATATCATAGTTCACGAGCGATCTCACAGTTTATTTACTTCTATTCAACGCCGCTTTTACACACTCGTGCTTTAATCTGGTATTCTTTCCTGAATGTTTTATTTGCATGTCGTTTTCATCATTAGCTATCTCCCATCATGCTTTTAATGTTTTTAGCCAATGATGTATTATGTTTCACACTGTCCAACTTCACCTTGTTCATCTCCAGTAATAATTATAATATTATTAACATAGTTATTACCTTCGCATTCCTTAGGTTTTCCCACCGGCGGTTGAGCCTGAAGCTGATGAGCAATTCGATAACGACACGGTTTGTGAGATATGCTTTAACGATGAGGATGATGCGCATTTATTGTTGTGCGATCGTTGTGACCGGGGATATCACACCTACTGTCTGCCCGTTCCACTCTCTTCCATTCCTCTTGGCGATTGGTTCTGCCCACGTTGCGAAAATCGTAGAAGCGTGTCGAGTTCACGACGAAGAGGCCGAGGCTACGAAAGTGCCGATTTAGAAGACGATTCAAACTTGGTTGATTTGGAAGCAGTGGAAAGTGACCGTTTGGATACGGACTCGGACAGTTCCTCTTCGAGCGATTCCGATTTCACTCTGGGACATCGAATATCGAACTCGCAACAACGACGCTTGTTCACGCGGGCTACACAAAATTATCGAGGCAGCCGTTTATTGGCAGATACAATCCGAGAGTTGGCCAGGCGAACGTTACAATCTGCCGCAAGAGAACGTCAATCACGCCGCGAGCGTGTGCGAACACAACTCGCTTCTGATCTAGCATCCGGTGTGGTACGCAACGCTTCTGCTGCGAATGATACAAATGTACGTTTCACGTGTTTTAATGACATGCTCATGTCCCGCAAAACTCTGTTGCTTTATGGCCAGATAAATGAATCTTTTACTATTACCAGCGTTTCCGAATGCGTGGATTTTGAATTACCGGTGATATTAACAGTTGTTTTTAGCGTGAAGCAGTTGATCAAAGTCAAATGCGCGATCATCGTCTTGAAGCGCGTCTAGAGCTACAAATTAAAACAGGCTGCTCGTACCAGCCTTATCCAACAGTGACATACAATTGCAACTTGTTTTCCACTCTTTCAAGCGGATGCGGATGCTGATCGTGCTGTCCCTACCTGATGAGTGCAAACAACATGAAACCGGTCGTGGGGGGTGTGTGTGTGATGGAAATGCATGCAAATGAGCGTTTTTGTGTCAACCCTCGTTTTCGCAGTTGACAACTCGCGTAATTTAGTCATACACTCGTGATAAAGATAGGAAACAGTAGCTTTGTAACTGCCGGATATATAACATGCATGATATCAAGCTCTAGTTGCGACGACGAGTAAGTGCTCGTTATTGTGGAATTGGTTAATTATAGAAAAAAGGTAATACCGTTTGACAGATCCAATCTTCGAGCATAAGTCGAACGTTTCGGACACGACGATAGTGCCTCTTTTAATAACAATGTGGAATGAAGGTCACCGAAACCCTTGCTTTGTTCCGCTTTAAACGTAGCTAACGCCATTAACCAGCATTGACCATTTGTGGCCTAGCAATGTTTTCGCTGTGATCTGCGGGTAGGGAACAGTGAAAAAAGAAAAGTGAATATTTTTGGTCCATTTACACGGTCTATAAACCCGTTTTAACTTTCGGTGCGTCCGTCTTGGTTCGTAATACATGGCGATGATGATGAAATTACAAGTCTGATCCATGCAACGCGCCATACAGTCATACACTGCACGTGAGCTAAGATATTGTTAGTTTGCCCAGTCCTAGACAGATATATGAGAGGGAAAATAGGAATAGAAATAGCAGTGAGACTCCACCATGTTTCCGCATGCAGCTCACGTCACCTGTAGTTACACAGCACAGAATTGATGCGTAAATGCACACCGGTGCAGATAATTTTTTCGCCTTTTTTCGTGATACATGCGCTATCAATGTAAGAGAAAGTTTCACAGCCTCCCTACACTGATGTTTACAGGTCCTTGTTAGCTGGATTGTCGTACCAGTGGATAATCTTTATATCTTCGGACCATGTTCAATCCACCAGGAGTCCGTTTACTGCTCTGATTACCTTTTAATGATGATGTGCATTATTAAGTCAGTGGGCGGGATTTTAATAGTCCTTTGCAGACTACTACACTGCCTAGTGTCCTTTCAGATAGGAGGAGTGATCGTTTGAATTAGCAAACGATGGGCCTAAAATAATATTCCGTTTATTGGCAGCTATAGTCTGTGTACATCAGAAACAGAAAGTTGGTTTTTTTTAAAAAGCTAAAATGTAGACTACGCTTGTGCTGCATCGGGACGTGCGATCATCAGCAATAGTCGAACACTTGTTATTTGTCAGAAAATGACCTACCTATGCTCCTGCGTGTTTTATTGGCTCATATCAACTGACCTGGTGTCTTTTAGCATGCCGGGAGTTTGCATCTCTGACCACAATCCCTCTTCATTTTCCCGGTGGTCGAAAGTCCCATCGATCCATATAAAATTTCGTTTTTTTTCTGTTATTTGAATAAAGTTAATCAAGCCATGATGATGGGGTGCTTTGTTTGATCTCATTCTCTATTTGTCAGTCCCGTCGCCGTCCGCGTCTTGGATCAGCTGTACGTTCCTCGCGCTCGAATACGAATGCTGATGGTGCTCGTATGCGTACCAGACAACGGGTCAGTGATACCAATGCGCAACCGCTTTACTGTGGTTTCATTAACTCTATGCGACTGAGTTGATAGGATTTTCGCATTCCTAACTATCACTGTTCTTATGGTATTGTATGAAAGCACAAGCCTCATCCAGACAAATTGCCCCACAGTCAGAGACTGCACGTGTGCTAAGATACTGTCAGGTTGCCCAGGCCTAGACAGATATAAGAAAGAAAATAGCAATGGTAGTGAGACTCCAGCGTGTTTCAGCATACAGCTGTTCTTACTATTGTATGACTCCTTTCAAACTGCTCGTACTGTGTCGTTGACCTGTTCAATGGTTGTCGACCGTGGATATACATCTGAAGCATACGATTTCGTACTCCACAGCGCTTTTTCTGTGTATAGAGTAACAATCACTCCCACAACGTGACAAGTCTTGTTGCAATGTTGGTATGATGTATAAGGGCACGGACTTTGAGCTAGGTGGTGTCACCCAGTCATGCCAAATGTGACACTATCGCTTCAAAGTGGTCGTTGAGTTTTGAATATTGTTCAAAGCTAAAAAACACTGCTGAGTAAATCTTGATTCGTCTTTATAAGTTTTTTGTTGTATGACGGCATTCCAACTCATTAAATTAGAGATTTTTTCTTATTTTTACTCTGGTTCATTGAGCCTTATTTAGTCTCCACGTAAATGACCAGCTTCTGGGTCGATCTAGCCGCCTCGCTCCCTCTTGCCTCTGCATCTACTTGAATTATATTTAGACTACAGATTTGTATCGCACACACCGAGTGCTATGAATTACCGATTAAACATTGGTCGTTTCTGCAAAACATTGTTTAAAACGTCATTTGCACTAGTGAAGAATGCCGACCAAATGCTCTTTGATGACGTGTAATGATTTATTTTATGACGATTTCGTGCGAACCAGTTACCTTCGAGCCCTTGCCATATTGAGCCCGTTTAACCGGCTTTGCTGCATTGATTACCATTCATCATCACGGATGTGCAGTACTGGGCTGTGAGGCTAGCACAGTGCTAAATTGATTGGCCACCGGTAGTGAGCTGTATGCTGAAACACTCCGAAGTCTCACTACCATTTCTATTTCAATTCTGTCTAAGCCTTGACAACCTGACAGTATCTTAGCCCACGTGCAGTCTATGACTGTGCGGCACTTAGCCTGGATCAGGCTTGTGCTTTAATGCATACATACATCAGAGACAGCATTACACTGGTAGCATGTACCATGAAGAAAGTAAAATCCAAAAGGATGAGGAGGGTGGGACTTAAATAGCCTAGACCTCGAATGGAACATGCATTCAATCAAGTGTCGTGTACGAGTATAGCTACGTCAGCATGACAGCTTCCTGGCGGCTTTCACTGCCATGCATCATAATCGTTAACTAGCTCTAAATGTTTTCCACGCTCAGAACTCAGAAAGTTTTATGATAGAAAAAGCAGTAAGCTTTACATTAACCATAGGATGACAAAGTATATGGAATAAATTGAAACTATGTATAAAATATCTCAAAAATCAATAGGGACAATCACATACCACATGGTGCGATGTGATATCCCGGTAATATTATTCCGAGGATTTGATTATTCATTGATTTTTTGAATATACTCTAGTTTTGAGCTATGCCAAATGATGTACCGCTCGACGCCGTTCGTTTATTTGTCACCGATTTCGTTGGAGAATACATTGTACCACATCGGCGTGGCTTAGTGACTTCGGTGCTCAGGCTCGTTATCGTGTTGTCAGATTCTGCTCTGTGCTAACTATTTAGTTGTACTGTGTTTTGTCAGCATTTTGCAATCACACCCTGCGGTTTAAATGTTTACAGTCTTTGGTACTGGTAGAATGACGGGATATCAAAATTTGTAAAAACTAACAATCATCAATATATCGGAGTGACTTGTTCTTCGTGACTTTTGCTTAATTGTTCTGGCAGCCGGTCATGAACAACCTCGTGCTAGGATTATGTTTAACATGCTTTGTAACTGGTAAACCACCCAAACTGACTCGTTTGTTTTCCAGACGCTCGATTTTACAAGCCGAATTCCTTCCGGTCGTGTTGTTGAAAATCTCCTTCGCGACGCTCAGCTTATTATGGGAGGATCGCCTGATTCCGCATTTGCCGAATCGCCTCTTCGATCTCCTCCGGCACCTGTTGTTCGTAGTCGCACTTCCTCTGCATCTTCCAGTCCAGAGCCTTTAGTTATCAAACGAAGGCGAGTAAATGCACTGGACGACACTCTCGGGTCAATCGGCCGTTCTGACGAACAGCCAGGTCCATCGACCCGTGTTGATACCCCAGCATCTCGTTCATCCGCTCCGTCTACATCTAGGAAATCTCCGCGAAAACCTCGGCGTCTCAGAAAACGGAAAACTAGGCGATCTGGTCTGAGAAAACGGCGAAAGACTAGACGTTCGGTCCGAAGACCAAGGCTTTCCACGACGCAAAAGAGATTACAAAGCAAGGTAATGCTTCTCAGCAAATGTGGCTGCGTTTTGATGTTGGATTTCATATTTTTCCTTGAAATCCTTTCCCTCTGCCTTTCTTTGTTTGTGTTGCTGTCTCGCTTAATAAGGTGAAAAATTATAATGGCAACACGTATCAAGGTTGTACATCTGTGAAAAGTGCTTGAACGAAATTTTCCGCCTTACCTAGGTGTAGCTACATTTATAGTGTGTAAAACAAAACACGCACCTATCTTTTATGAACAAATTTCTTAACTGCAGCAAACTCCTCAGCTTGTCTGTCCCGGGGTGTTACATCGATCTGCTTTGTCCGTCGATTTCGAGCCAACCGATTCACTTCAAGCGCTCACCATGTTTGACTCCTATTATTATTATTATATTTGCACAATCTGATACAGATATAGTGCCGTTCAACATAAACAATGAGATGTACAAAGCGAAAAGGGGGGTACAAAGCGTTGTCATCGGCATCGTTGAACGTAGGCATGATACTACCCGGTTGCCTACACCGAAGTAGGGGAGATTTCGTTTAGGGGGTCCCACCCCGAGCCTTTACCCACAAGGCAGTGGAGCGAGAGAGGTTCGCACCTATCGGTGGCCGGTGACCGACGAAGCGGTTCATACGCCCTTTTCTGGGAATTTCCAGTTCGGAGCCCGATAACCCCGTTGATAGGTTGGTGACTTCAGTTTTTGCCTGTGCACCATACAATGTCCTTGGATAGGACAAGGGGCAGTGAGTGACTTTTGGAGCGGCGAGTCACATCCGCCGCGTCGTGATGTCATCATTGGATTTTTGTGGCTTTTTATAGGTAGAACGCTTGCCAGGCGAAAACCCACCACACCCTCAGACACCACCGCCGAACCTTTCGCTGAGCTCGGAGAACCGAGCCCACCCAGCTGGCACCACGTGGAGGTATTTCGGCAAGCCAGCCTGGTACTGGCCGTCACTGAAATCGTTGTCATGCAATTCTTCTGAAACCCCACATTCTTACGGGCTTGCGATTGTTTTCTTTGGATTTCGGGTTGTAGGATGGTGTCCGAGAGATCGTGATTGAACCCTTGGTCGGTGCACTTCATGCCTTTGAATTAGGAATCGTATTCGCAGCATCATAGCACCCTGTCAAAATGTGCACTTTTCTATGGAGAGGCGCATGCGCTACCATGAGACGGTAAAACAGATTCTGGTCAATTGAGAGCTAAGTGAATGTAGCATTCGTCTGTAATCCTGCTCACATAAACCTATTCGTGTGCTTTATCAACATAATTGTGTTTGATTCCCAGTCTTTTTACTTTACGTTTACAATGGTCTCCTGCACAATAACATAATCATTTATGATCTATCGTCCGTTAAAACCACTAGCTTGCTCACTTGAAAGTCTTCAAACCAAACCCACTTCTGTATCAATAATGTACGAAGCTGCACGAAGCATTTGACAGAGATCGAAGGATGTGTAAATATATCGTCCCTAATGATCGCGTCAGGGAATCGTTGCTTATGGTAAATGCGTCACTTTGAAACCTTAAAAGAAACGACAAGATGAGTAATGCTGCGGGTAAAATACATCTTCGTCGGTGCGTAGCGATGTTGCGTACTAAGTGGGACTTGAACGGATTATCGATCACGGGTTGCTTGAAAGGAACCAAAGCACCAATGAGGAACTTTATGTTCAACAGATGCAGCTTCTTGAATCGGTTATTTAGCAAACGTACTCAGCAGCAACGTCGTATCCGTTTGCTGCACGACAATGTCCACCTTGATTTCAAATATGCCTAAGGCAGCCATTCTTAAACGATCGAGAAAGAAGATGATGAAAGCTTTGAAAGTTGGGGCTTAGTTTAGTCCCTTCAGCTACTTATAAAGTAGCGAGTAGACGAGAACTTCGATTCACATTGCGCCATCCGTCTACACAAATACTAGTTCGAAACGCGAAGAGTCCAGCGGATACGCATAGCTGATGAGAGGCAAAAAACCTCGAAACCGGTCCTGAGCTTCCGGTGAGATTTTAGCGTTTCGGAATGGTATTCTACTTTGATGAAAGCTTTTGTCCAAAATATTTGACATTTTTTGAAATAATGTTCAATAACCTGCTACCTATTTTAAAATATCAACGATCCTCACTCAATCTGTCAGTTTCTTTTGCCAAATTTGCCGCTTCTCCACAGATTTCCTGATTTTGAGATCTTTTTCACAATGTTATTTAGTATCACTGCGGAGATTTTTTGGGAAAATAGCTAATTGATTAACTACTTGTTGACGTTTAGCGGGCCTCAAAATGGTATATTAAAAGTGATGTGAACGATCATCCCAGCCCAATCTAATAAGAGGATATATCGTTAGGTAAGGGGTCGAGTCTGTCGAATGAAATGTCCGTGCCCATTGATGTTTTTCATTGGTTGGAATTTGAAGCAGTTGTTCCCTGGAAACCTTAATTGCGTCTCATACACCGGTTTTATTTGCTTTTTCTCCCCTTTCAGATGAAGCAAATCAGATTACGAGGCAGCTTGAACTCCAGTACCTCTAGTTCCCGTGGTTCAACGCACCGAAGAATCATCAACAATGATCGAGCTCTTGTTTCGGATTCATTCGAAGAAGAAACGAACGAGCGGTGAGGAACTCTTGAAAATCAATTACACATCGATATTGCCACAACCAGCGCTATATTAATTTCCCATTTTTATCCAGAACCAATCGTTTTAGCCGTGCAGGTCCGATATCCTGTCGTATCTTGGATAATGCGAAGTCATTTACCTGTATTAAACAATGCGATATAATAGATCTGCAGGAAACAAAGCTAGGCAAGGTATGTTCGACTGCATGTAGGCTGAGATATTACCAGCTTTATTATTCGTAGACAATAATCAAAGGGAAAATCGCAGGAAGTTTGCAGCATGTATTCAAATACAGCTGAGTTGCCATTGGAGAATAGTGCTGCGCGTAGCTAATGCAGACTAAATCGTGTTTTCATCTTCATTCCGCGAATGATGTACTGCGACATCAACTCACACTATCGAGGATTCTATCAGTGTCAAGGGAGAGGACGAACCGCTACCGTTTAGTTTAGATATTCCAGGCATGCAAACAGAGTAACTGAATTCTTTCGTTGCCATACGACATCCCAAGTAAACTGAAAGAGGATTAAGATGTAATCAATGGCATGAACGCGAAATTTCAAGTAGGATAGCCAATAGTTGTTTTATCGTTGTAATGCATTCGACCCGCGGCACTAATTTCTGGGGCATACGCTCCAGAACTGCATGCACTAACCGACAATCTGTGAAGTACAATCTTTTCGCCTTTGTTTCTTTTAAAAAGGGTCATCGTGGTAAAAAAAGCAACTGCAACGAATGAATCATATTGGTGTCCCAATCTTCAACCTTTCGTTGTTCGTTTGCAATGCATGTATAATATTTTTTAATTGTTAGACTCCCGAATCACGTTGCGAAAAACACCAGATCCATAACACGCGTGCTCTCCAATTCCGACGATTCGCCATCCCCAATCCCAGGCCCTTCAACTCTTTCAGCAAGCAAATCGAAAAATAAAACCGCGTCTGCTACTCAAGTGGTACCTAACACGAACCATGCGATCAACGGCACTTGCTCCAGTGCGGATTATCAATCATCTTCCGCAGAAAGCGAACCATCCTCATCAGCTCCGAAAAACGGATGGACTCCAGCACAGATAAATCGAGTGCAATCTCTTATCAAAGCCAGATTGGAATCGCACATTCAGAGCGGCAAAATCGATAGAGCGGTCTACAAGCACATAATGACCCGGGCACTGTTCAAGGTTAGTGATCCGATCCTATATTTTCTCAATGGTCGCGCGCAGTTCATGCTTTGTGATAATCTCGGAGCCATTACACAAGCATGTGCAACTATCTTGCCTCTGGTCGAGGGTGACGACTGAAATTATCCACGACCATCAGGCAGTAGGATTGTGGTTAAGGTGGTGAAAAATGAGTAATGTATCAACATTGCTGCTTTCTCATCACACGCATCACAACCGATATTGTACTGTTTATACGCTTCATGGGGTCACAGTACGATCAGGATCCACTTGCGTTGACATACACGGTTTTAAGGCAGTTAAGCGCTTGGTACTTGTTACCGGTTTAATGTTGTCAATTTCTATTTCTTTTCTCATATCTGTCAAGGCCTGGGCAACCTGACAGTATCGTAGCCCACGTGCAGTCTCTGACTATGTGGCACTTTGCCTGGATCAGGCTTCTGCTTTCATACCATACCATAATGCTGTCGATGATGAATATCAAATATCTAAGCTTATTCACTACATTATACTGTCACCCTCAATTTTCAGGTTCAACAAAAGCAACCCTCAAAGGTCTCTGATAATCGTGTGCTCAACTTGCTTGAAGAATACGTGAATTATATTCAACGTCATAATTTAAATGGCTAATGCAACACCTCTGACCATTATCGATGTTATCTGTCGTATAAGCTCAACATCTGTGTACGAGGGACTGTTCGTAATAAAACCTGTTCACAATCACAATGCTTTCTGATATTTTTGCCCGTTCCGTCTGACTAGACAACATAAATCTTTCTCTCGGCTTAAAATAGGTCTTCAAAGATGAAGGATGTATGGGGTGCTTTCGCGGTGAACGGTACTCGCGAGCATTTGGATGATGTGTAGAACACCACCCTCCAGTATGGTATGTTATGAAACCACAAGCCTGATCCAGGCAACGTGCCGCACATTCACTGACTGCACGTGGGCCAAGATACTGTCAGGTTGCCCAGGCCTAGACAGATGAGGAGGGAATAGAAATAGAAATGGTAGTGAGACTCCGGCTTGGTTCAGCATGCAGCTCACTACCGTTGGCCAATCAATTTAACACGATGTTAGTCGTACGGCACTGAAATGCTGCATGATTGCACATCCAGCACGCAATAATTCGGGTCTCGGAAGAATAGCATGGGAACGGTTCAAGCGACGCCATCCCCAGAAACATGAGCAGATGGACATCATCGGCAGCTAGTGAAGAATGTACAATTCGACAAGGTGGGTCAAACGAGTCCCGTGTGGTGGGGGCTTGAAGTGAACCGGTTGACACGAAATCGACGGACAAAGCAGATCAGAGTGACAACCGGTATAGACATGTTGGGGTAAAGTGAGGTGGTTGCGTGATTTGACTCCATAGATGGAGGTGATGCTTTGTTATTTGTCATGTGTGTACTAAACGCGTTTGGCGAATTGGCGTTCCCTGGTGTCGTGGCAGAGGGTGATGTTCTGTACATCACCCAAAGCTTTTGATTACCACGCATCGCTAACGCACTTCGGTTAGCTCAACACCGGATGACTACCCATTTGGGGCTTCGATTTCTCCTAGTTCACTACAGCAAAAATCAAAAAGTGAAAAAACAAGATCACTTTATTGTGTCCAGAACAGTAAGTTTTTAACATGATTAAAAATAGCAATCCCGGGTATAAATTAACGAAGATGTTTTCATTTGGATTGAACCATTGAACGGTGTTCTGGTATACTACTTCCGGCCAAAATGCTATCTGGTGAAACAGCGAGCTTGTCGAAGTCAATAGTTTGGCTGTAATATAAAACGAAGCAGGTAACGCTGGTTGCACAAAAGGATTGTAAATCTAGAACAGTATAAAATGTGTATAAGCATGGAATCAGGCATTGTCGTGTACACGAGTTGATATACTATCAGGTCGTCGAGGCTTTAACTTGGGTTTAAGAATATGTTGCCAGAGAAGGTGCTGTATGAGATTTCAATACAGCTCAGTCTCTTGTGCACGAAAAAAGTAAGACGGTAATTCGGCCAAATTGTCCCAATTTTAATGGCTTTTTGTTGCGAGAGTAGGAAATGCTGCCGTTGGGTCGAATGATTTACAACGTAACTGTTTATGGGGATTATAAAGTGATACTTGTACGCCACTGTTGAATAAGGCTCTTACAAAGGACCACGATGTTCAAATACGGAATCACGGTGATTCCTGACCAATCGCTCGAGGCGCTTATAAACTACCAATATATTGTAATGCTCACATCCCGCTTCACTTACACACTGCAAACGGTTTCTGGCTGTCTACCGTTATCATGTTCAGTGGGCCTTGAAACAGTGATAAACAAAGTTATACGTTTAAATAAGGTTCTTACAAAGTGCATGGGAATTATTTTTGCTAGATTCAAAACTGTACACAGTTTGCTCGCTCGTGCAACGAAAAGAACGAGCGAATTCTGTGGTTAAACGGTCAAAACCATACAGAGATCACCTGGCCGATCATCATCATGCAGCACATGTCTGGAGCTAGACATTCATCTGGTAAAACGCTTTATATACATTCGTTATTCATCAGTAGTATCTCAACATTCAACTACTATTGTACTAGTGGCGAGCTTCGGTCTCACTCCAACTGAACCTCCGTGTAGCGACACTGTCAAAAAACATTTGGCGAAACAAGTCGCTAACGCTAATTCAGCCGAAGATTGCGTACGGGGAAGCGACATGTTTCTAAGCCTAACCAATTTCTGCTATCAGCGTGTAATCTCTAGTAACAAAGTTGTCCACTCAACCGGTGGCTGTTGCCTCGTGTCCGAAAGTCACATTGCCGCTTCTTGAGAGAGACCACTATAACAAGTCACTGGTGATGCACACTAAGGGCCGAAACAGTGACAGTGTTGACTGGCGAAAATTCAAAAATTCGCTACCGAAATTTATTTCTGATATCACTACGATTCCACATCAAATTCGTGTGCTTTTGAAATGGAGGAGAATACTGGCTGCGCCATAATAGGATTACAGTGATTGATGTTCACCGAGCTCGCATGGTAATTTATAAACGTTTCGTTATCAGGTTAAATGATATCCTCAATTTTACGCCAGCTAGCCTGATGACGTAACGTTGAGAAGTTAACCTACGAGCTCAGGGAAAATTAATTACTGAACATCATGTATCTATCTTAGTTTGTGTGACCTTCAAAGCGACATCACCTATGTTTGAAATGCACACATTTCGGATATTGCAATCACTAACAGCTTTCGACGAAACAGTATACACGCGCCAGGGTTATATTACAGTGGTCTCAGTTTTGTTAAGAAAAATAATTATCGCATCATTAAAAGTTTCAGTTTTAATGCAACTGATTAGGCTGTCAGCTATTTCAAGTCGAGAATGCTATACATCGGAAGTCTACGCTCGTTTCTTCTATTTTGCGCGTCTTGTGACTTTTCATTGCAACATAGGAGCAGGCTTACAGCAAAGTGACGCGTGATCTCATAGGCTGCATAAGGTGTTTTAGATTGGAGTTTATTAATGGTAGCAGTCGTTTTAGTGCAGTGTTATTTTTGTGTGAAACACCTTGTATAGTTGCACATCCGCGATCGGAGACGACTTACGCCGTCCTTACATAACGTCAATGAATCACACTTGTAAAACAAACCTTTTCGAATTGTTACCTTATAGGCTCAGCCTTTAAGCTTCAGTGATCTCTAGCAAGGGTGTGTGAACAAGAGTAAGTCCGCAGCGCCCTGAAGACTGTTTCACCTGCTTGGTTAGTTGCATGAATAGTAATGTATAAAATAACGAGATTTCAGCTCGCATTTCCATTACGACAGTAGTGTTTCGTAACTTGTGTAATCGTGACATCAGAGGAGTCTGTCTCTAACCATGAATGGTGAAACTTTGTGCTATTTTGATGAACTAAATGGAAGCCTAGACAATGAGAAAATTAGAATCGAGGCATATACCTGCTGTTCTTTGATAATCACTGTCGTCTGGTCTATACGAGTGAAAGATGTGCAGGCTTTCTGTTTTCAGAATGGTAGCATCGTTTTGTGAATATAAACCCGATACATCGCGCGACTATCTGTAATAGTATCCTTCGTGGCGACGCAAATATCAAAAAGAAAGTTAGCATACACAGACTTTGCTGCTTAGGTCAGGTATTGGGAATCGAAATAATTGTTTTCTTAACCCGGTTATGTTTGCCACGGCTACCCGGGAATGGCGTCCTTATAATGATGATCAAACTCTGATTTGGTTCAAGTAGATGAAGGCTGTGACTATCAAGCTAGCTGCAGTTGGGGCAATCGATGTCATAGGTTGGGGGCCTGATCCCGGCAGTGCTGCAGTCATAGGCTGTACATGCGCTACGATACTGTTAGGGTGTCCAGGCCTAGACAGATATAAGAAAATAAAAATGGTAGTGAGATTCTAGCGTATTTTCGCATGCATCTCACTACGGTTGGCAAATCAATTTAGCAGTGTTAACCGCACAGCAAAAAGGTGACGCACGATTGCACATCCGTGCCGGAGCAAGAAATAAGAATTCGTAGTGGCCTCTTATTATCAGTGATATGGCTCAAAATCGTGTTTGAGTGTCGGTCTTGATTTATTCATTGTATTTGAGTGTTTGATTAATCTTTTATTTTGTCAAGTGGAGTGGTGAAGTAAGTTTGTTATAATATACAACACTGAAACCGCAAGGAAGCTGTCGTGTTGATGTCGCGATACTTGTCCACAAAAATTTATTGAATGTGTGTTTGACTTGAAGTGTAGGCACCTCATTCAAGTGTATCCATGTTTAATCTTTTAATTGTACCGTGACATTTTAGGACCTTATCCATCTTTTCGGGATTTTATCGTGACATGGTTGTATGGCAGCTAAGCACTTGCTACTAGTGTACTACTATCGAATGATAATGTCGTGCCCTGACTTATGATCTGAGTTCACAGGATGCCTATCGGCTTAAGCTGAAAAGTAGATCCTTTCAGCGGCTAGCTGTAGCAAAACGACTCACGGAGCTAGAAAATTCTGCTCATGTATTTTCTTTCGCGAATGATGACTTTTCGGTTTCGAGTCGATTATCGGTGTGACCAACCTGACATCTTCAGTTTCTTCCTCTAATTGTATTGTATCTTTTCGATCAGCTTCAACGAAAACAAATAACCTATGGTGATACAAAGTAATGAAATGAATTTACTGGTTGATGCGTTCCGGTAAATCTGGGTGATTTTTAAGCTTCTTCCGTAATTTACACTTATCAGATTTCATTATTTGAGATTCATTTCATCAATGATTAGTATGCTGTAAAAAAGCAAAATACTCAATCATTATAGGAGGGCGATATGTCACCGATAGTCATCATCATTATCAGCGACATTATAGTGGGTACGATTACCGGATACTTACAGCCGTCGCAAAGAAATCTTAAAAATGGGGTGGGATTTCAAAATCTACGGAATCCGGAGATCGGTTATTACAGGCGCATTGGAAAGGTGTCACAATTTAAATCAAACATGCGTTCAATCAAAATTCGTGTGAGCGTAGAGCGATGATGATGATAAAATCAGCAAAATAACTTACTTTTAGTGTTCACTGTCATGCGTCATAAGAAGCTCTCCTCTTTAAAATCGCCGTAGTTAGTCGGAACTATCGAATTTGTCATCCGTGCTGAACTGCATTTGTAAACGCGCTTCTTACTACTTACTCCTACATCTTTCAGGGTCTGGTCAACCTGAAATTAGAAAAGGCCGCGTTCGGTGTATAACTGTACTGCACTTTGCTTAGATCAAACTTGTGGTTTGATACATCGGATACCTAAAGCAACTAGCTCCAATCGAATCTTCGGTAGCGATGTATATATTGAAAAGCATGTTAATGTGCGCAAACTGGTGTTCAGGTTAAGTATTGCGCATGAGAAACCATTGTTTACCTAACGTGGCTTTGGTCGCCACCTCGAGTTCGGAATGGCGTCGTTGTAAGCGTAACAAAACACTGAATTGACTCAAACCATTTGAACACTTGACGTCTGAACTAGCTGTACTTGGAGTGACCTGTCTCACCGGTTAAGGTTCGATATATCAGTATTCGCAGTGGTTTCCCACTCTCGGAGATATGGCTCAAGATCGTGGTAAGTAGCCGCCTTTTGCCTGTCGATGACAAGATCTCACAGCGTGTACACAAAGCGGGTGTAGCGTTTGCTAACCTTCACCATCGATAAAGTCTCCCTACTATATATATATATATATATCATTATTTTCTTTCTCATATCTGTCTAGGCCTAGGCAACCCGACGGTATCTTAGCCCACGTGCAGTCTATGACTGTGCAGCACTTTGTCTGGATTAGGCTTGTGCTTTCATACATACATACATGGCGTCCATAATGAAGATTAAGTGTACAAAGAAGTCGTACGTTTTTCGCATCTCTGGTCTATCCAAGCGGAGGATGTTCGTCGGATTTCTGTTTCTAACACCAGCCACCTGTGCAGAATTGCTCTCATTTGAAGGCAGCATCGCATGTGGGTGTTAATGGCAAAAATGCAAGTGCTAGCTCGCTTACGCTAGTTAAAACCATCGAAGGCTGATCATCGATAGGCGTACGCCAAGTTGCACACTGCCGCTTTTTATGCATAAACGAAGTGCTACTAATAAATAGTCTGTGCTGTGCAAATAGGTGAAGAAAGCGTTCACCATTATCTGACCGCTGCGCATCGAGACTGAATGAACCACCAAGTTGTGATTTAGTAACATCTAGGCGACCAAGTTGAGCATTCATATCCCCAGCAAGAATAGTGATATCAGAGCACTTTGCGCGTCGTAAAAGTGTACAAAGTTCATCATAGAAGATATCTTTGTTGTAATCAGAGCTACTATTAGTCGAAGCATAAGTGTCAACTACGAACAAGCAGTGCTTACTTTGAGTTCTGGAAGTAGTGTTGATAGAAGTAGCTAGTTGACGGTACACATCCACATATTGGTGGGAATCCAGTCTAAAAGTGAGCTTTCTGTAGGCGAACTGAGAACCATACCTACACCCACTTGGCCTGAGAAGAAAGCAAAAGAGTTACCTGAGCGGCGAAAAAATTACCTGTTGGTAAGATTATCGTAGAGGGGTCAAAAAGTCTTATCTCTGAAAAGCAACAAATTTCGATAGACAACGAATCTAGACAGAGAGCAAGAGCAGCTTACTGGCCTGATTGACGCAGCGTTCGTACATTCGTGACACCTATTAAGGCAGACGTGCGCGGTTTTATAAAGTGAATATTGTGTTTAGGATATGTTAAGCTTCGTAAAGGTTAAGATTGGGCGCTTATCAAACTAGACGATGAAGGATAAGAAAACAAGCGGGGAATGGGAGGGGACAAAAAAGATTGAAGAGTAGGGCCAGCAGTGGCTTGTTTTCACCTACCCGCCCTGCTGTATGCAGCAGGTAAGGCGACCCTATTTATCGTGCGCGACGGCCGAAGCACTATGAAATTGGAGTTAATTGTGATTGTCATGGTGGGCTGGGATACTGCCAGGTCGCACATGGTATGGTATGAAAGCACAAGCCTGATCCATGCAAAGTGCCGTACAGTCAAAGACTACACGTGGGCTACGATACTGTCAGGTTGCCCAGGCCTAGACAAATGAGGGGAAATGGAAATAGAATAGGTATGGTAGTGCGACTCCAGCGTGTTTCAGCATGCAGCTCACTACCGGTAGCCAATCAATTTAGCACGATGTTAGCAGCGCAGCACATAAATACTGCACGATTGAACATCCGTGCCGCAGGTCGCACATGCTTAGACAGGAGTATAATTAGGGTTCTCGACCAAAGCCGTTGGCTAAAGAGCCTTACCCACAAGGCAGTTGTATATCTGCTGGCGGTTGCGTCAAGGACGAGACCTCACAACGTGTTCGCAAAGCGGGTGTAGCGTTTGCTAACCTTTGCCACCTGTGGCGTCGACGCGATGTTTCTATTTCCCCTTTCATATCTGTCTAGGCCTGGGCAACCTGACAGTATCTTAGCCCACGTGCAGTCTCTGACTGTACGGCACTTTGCCTGGATCAGGCTTGTGTTTTCATACGACGCGATGTTTCACTCTATATAAAAAGCCGAGTGTACAACGCAGTGGTGCGTGCTACACTACGTCATGGCTGCGAAACCTGGTCTATCCGAGCGTTAGATGTCCATCAGCTTTCTGTTTTTGACACCCGTTGCCTGTGTAGGATTGCTCGCATTCGGTTGCAGCATCGCGTTACAAATATAGATGTATGCAAGCGGGTGTTAGGACCAAGTGGCCACGGACTGAGAGAAACGCTGATGCTTGCTCGTTTGCGATGGTTGGGACATGTTTTAAGAATGCCTCCTCACCATTTACCATACCGCACCTTATTCGCAGAGCCTGGCAGAAGCTGGGAGAAATGACTTGGTGGCCAGTCCATTACGTGGCGCGTTGGGATGAAGAAACTCACAGTAGCGCAAAGCTTAGTTGAGCCTGGGTGTGGTCCAAAAGCACCACCGAATAGTTGGCTGGAAACCTTACGAGATATGGCTGCAAACCGAAGTCAGTGGCGACAGTGTATTTTATTGTGTGTCATAATTTTTAACCCAGTATTATTAGATGAAAAACAAAAATCACAAAATCGCATACAGTGAAACTACAAAAACAAGCTGCCTTTTGCGCATTTGCTTTCGTATATTCCGTTTACCTGCTTTCCCCTTCTCACGCGCTCGCTTATCTGCTTTTCCTGCTTCATATTGCTTGGCACTTTGTCTGGCTCCAGACTTGCGCTTCATGATGATGATGATGACCCACAAGGCGGTGGGCTGAGACCGAGTTCGTCTGACCTCTATCCATTGACCTTCCTGGTATGAGTAACTCTGCTTGTGCTCAAAGGACACAACCCAGTATAGCTCGATGGTTCAGGGAGTTACACAAACCATCGCACCACGTTGAGGTCCAGTCTCCGCGCGATGGCATCTTTGTACCCTCTTTAATGGATCACGTTCGCCTTGAGATAGTGCGTACGATACTGACAGCCAATATTCTAACAGTGGACAAACATGTGTCAAGTAAAGCGCTGAAACATTCGCGAGGTAATGGCCAAAGTGAAACGCCGAATGGCCCATGGCATTATACGTCGATTTAAGTTCGAAGAATTTCTATTGTCAAAAGTTGAAGAATTCCTAATAGAAGGTGGTGCGGGCAATAAGGCACTAGTTTGTCGAAGATTAGGCAATATGGTTCTTTTCATTGAGTGAGAAGATGTAATAATTTTGGATGGAATAATGGGCTGTGTTGAATTATTGACTGAACAAAGCGAAGTTGGAGATGCATTTAACTCTTGTAGCACCTCATCCAATTCCATCGTTTCTTTTCCATTGCTGGAAGATTCGGTGGAAAATTGAGTAGTCACGGTACGCTTATGGAACCTAAACCTCAGTTGCAGTGGTGTGAGAACAGGTTTAATAAAGACATTTTTAAATTTGGGAATCGATTTGAAAGCATCTTTGTGGGCAAAAATATGCGATGCAAGGCTTTTGTCACTGAGTTGTAATAAAATTGGGCAACACACTCTGCACAGATGTACAATCGTGCAGTATTTCTGTGCTGTGCGGCCAACATCGTGCTAAATTGATTGGCCACCGGTAGTGCATGCCTAAACACGCTGGAGTCTAACTATCATTTCTATTTCTTTTGTCATGTCTGCCTAGGCCTGGGCTACCTGACAGTATCTCAGCCCATGTGCAGTCTCCGACTGTGCGGCACTTTGCCTGGATCAGGCCTGTGCTTTCATATCATCATATCACACTTCGAAGGCTTAAATTTCCTCAAGCGTTTTATTGAAGCGCAGTATAATGGGAAGCTATAAGTGGAACAGTTCAGTTCAGTAGGTACAGGACAGTAAGTGGCTGACAAGCCAATCGAGCGTCCATAATTTCTTTCGGTGGAAAGCAGCGGAGAAGCACCCACCACTGCCAAAGGGTCAATCCTTTTTCTGCGTGTGGAACCTCTGATGGTCGTAGGACTAGGAGAATGTAGTTGGGGGAGCACCGCGCTATAATCGATGCACTGCCAAACGGTAATTTTCTTTATTCTCCGTTTTCAATCTCTGATGATCGCCGTGCCAGGTGATGTACCGGATAGTAGTAGGACAGCAACGCGCAATAATCGATGCTGGGAAAAGAAAAGGCAGTTTTTCCTCACCAGCACGGTGAGAGGTCAGCTGATGGAGAATCAAGAATAAGAAGATGCTCTAAAATTTCTACAATGAATAGCGAGCAAAATGGAGAACAACCTAAGCATGGTGATCATGGGGTGTGATCAGAGAATAACTTACCCCAGTCACGGTCTAAACCCTGCTTGAAAGTTGAGACGGAACTACATAAGATTTTTGGTGGTACAATCAACTTTGTTGCATTTACCACGCTCAGATACAAAATTTTACGAATTTTCACCGTTTCACAGCTGTACTGTAAAATAGAAAATCTATTTTACTACTTTTCGAAAGTATACACACAATTTATTATTGCAGCTCTCGATGATTAATTATTTCCGTAATAAAGTCAGTATTTCGTTTTAATCTTGCATCACCGTGTTTTAGCATTTTTCAACTACGAATAATAAAACTGTTTGTATTACCGTGAAATGTGGCAAAAAAGTCGCCAAAGGTATTGAGTGCAATGCTTGCAAGCGTTGGGCTCACCCTGGCTGCTCAGCTATACATAAATCCCACTATGGGCTTTATGCGAAATTCCGCTGGCTTCCGTGGTATTGCAGTGATTGTCACAAGGCTGCAACTGAAGCTGCATTTGTGTACCACGAACGGCGACCTAGTGTGACGCTACCTAGTGCGTCGGAATCCGTGTCCGACCGAACTAATGCATCAGTCGCGCGGTCCAATTTAGTCCCTGGGCGGACTTCGGCGGTTAACAAGACCAAACATTCGAGCCAGTTATCCCGTCCTCCTGTGCCATCCACCTCTGTCACGGCGAAAAATAAATCTAAGCCTTCTAAAAGGCGGGTGTCCTAGGGCTCTAAACCGCCACTAACCGACGCTAACGTCACACTGGTCAAACAATCGCCTACTAGTCTTAGATTACCTTCACGAATGGTGTTCAATACAGCAGGCACCACAAGAAGGCAGGCTAAGACTACTAATTCCGGTAAAAATGGAAAGCAACATACAAATGTTGTCGGTTCCAACGCCATAGATCAAATTATTCTGGAGCTGAACAGTCTTCGGGAAAAATGAATAGCGAGCAATATGGGTGACAACCTAAGCATGATGGTGGCTGAAACAAAACCCATACCCAGATTTCTTTCGACGACATGAGGTTGAGCACTCGGCACTCTGATATTGAGCATACAGTTCGTATGGTTCACACGATTTTGCTTTCGATTATCTGAAAATTGAGGTGGGGGTTCTCTTCGCGCACGCGAGAGGTCATCTATTCAGGAAAATTGCAAAAAGATGAGTGGACAATACAAACACAAGGCTCACGGAACCTAATCTTACTTTCTCAACCTGATGACGCAAACGGCCAGAAACCGGCAGTGGAGTGTAATTTTGAGGGATGTGAGCAACATATTACGTTGGTCATCCATAAGCGCCTTGTGTGCTTGACCAACAATCACCTTGTGAATCTGTGTCTGAACATCGTGGTTCGTTGTACGAACCCTATGCAACAGTGGCATTCAAGTATAATCTTGTTTACCATATATCCAATCTTTCAAGCGAGTCTTGTTTGCTGCTTAGGCAGATTGAGTAGACCATTCAAAATCTGCCTTGAAAGTATTACCAAGATCCTTTACTTTCTAAGCAACAGCTATTTTGATTATTCCTTTACTGCTTCTAGTTGTGTTGTCGCCAAATTATTCGTCAGAACGCAGCCAGTTCCCAAGTTTGGTTTCAAGTCCCGTATCTTTGTCCAAGTTGTTTTGTATCATCTTCATCTTCTTCTGCTTCTGGATTGACAACCGAGGGTTAATTAATTGTGAATCGCATCTCTTTTTAACAGTAACGAAATTTATTCATTTCGGATTAATCTAGATTATCGACAGAGCTATATTGATTTATCGTTTTTCTTATCGTTATTACTCACATTTCATTGATGTTCTCCTCGTTAACTCAGTTGACGTTAATCATCTGTTGAATACCATTGTAAAAAGCCAATATAAAAAATATACTGCGTTTCCATATGCAGTCCTTGATCTTCTGTGATTGTCTCGGGATTAATTTTGTATGCGGATATAACAGGAACACACGCAGCCTGACGATCCATACCTCAATATCCACTGCACATTGGTAAGCCCAAACATTCCTTTAATTATATACGATATCCGCAATGAACCTTAATACAAGAATTAAGGGTCAAATAAAGTTGATTTTATCAATCATTTTACCTTTCTCACCTTCTAAACGAGGGCTCAGTGTGTCTGGTTTGCACAGATCAAAGCTCTATTCGAGTCATCGTGATTTCGAATGCAACCTACAAGCTAAAACTGCGCGGCCGAAATGCTACCAAACTCCGTCCTTAATAAAGTTCCTGATTTGACTCGCGATCAACCTGTCACACTTACTTAAGCTTACCTTACATCTATACTTATCTCTCAAATTGGTTAGACCGATGAGCGAAAATAGTGAAAATTCTTATCTGGAGCAGATTCAGGTGATTGCACACGCTCAAAAGATTTCATGCAGTTATACGGGGACACATAAAGTTGACGACAAAAATGGAATAAACTCACTAAAAGACCAAAATAGCAAATGTCCAAACGAAAGATCCAGTGAAGTGCAACGATAGCGAGATAATCCACACAGAAAAATCAAAGAGATGGAATTTAAGGTGCAGAATGCGCTAAATGTTGGAGGATCCGTTAATCACAATTCCGGCACGAAGCGACGCTCACAAACCTCGCAACCACGGAAGAAGTCAAAGTCCGAGGGTTCAGAATTATATCAAACGTCAAAAAGTATATTGTACAAGCATGAATTCGATAGAAGCATAAAATGAAAAAAACGAATATCCATACAAGATCAAATGTACAGATTGACAGTATTCCACTACAAATTTCATAGTTAGTTCAACAATGATGCATGATTGCCTCCAACATTGGACCTAAAATTACCAAATAATCCTAACAGAATTTATGAGCCACTTTTAATTACTTCGAGGTAAACTGTAAAAAGGTTTTTACAGCTGGAGTTTCTAAAATTTTGGGTGCATAAATGTTTACCAACGTGAGCGAAACGGCCAATGCCCTTTGCTTCGGCAGCTTTTATTAGGCTGTTACGTGACAGTACAAAATTTAGCCAGTCGGAATCATCAGCTTTCCCAGCCCAGGTCACAAAAAGCTTGTGAGGCGTTACTATGGACCGAAATATACTAATTAGTTGCATTTAAATACCATATTTTGCAAGAAAAACGGAGGCTGTTCGAAATTCACATGCAATAAACCTGCAACAAATTTGCATCAAACGCAACTCACTTACAGGTTTTAGTAACTTCATTATCTGACAGAGATTGGCTAGCATACTACCTGATTCTCAGTTTGTGATCACACATCAGTGAAACCTTATTAACGGATATAGATCGTATGCGTATCGTACTATACCCATGACGGCAGGCGAAACATTAATTTTATTGGGTATTCAACCATCATGAGCATCTTACACGACCCCATGTCGGTGAACACATTCGAATCGAATGAACAAGGCGGATGATGAGAAAAATGTATTTCTGAGAATGACACAGAGAAAATCAGGATTCAATATATTACAATGTGCCTCATCTAGGCTAGGCCGAAGAGTAGAACTGAAAGACTCTGGATGTTCAAATGGATGCCGAGTGCGTATATTCACCAGCTAGTCCGGACGATAGCTAGGGTAGGGAAAACGTAGAGTGCGTTAGCATCTATAAAATTGATAGCATACATGTCAAAAACTTTTGCTGATCATCGGGTGAATTCGGAGCGATAGAACTAAGCACACCAGTTATTGCTGATGCGGCAATCTTAAACCCAGTGATTCTCAAGCAACGAAGTTGATAAAGCAAAAATGGGCGTCCGTTTTTCGCAGTCAGTAAAGACTGTAAGATTCATGGTGCAAGATGGTGAAAAGTAGGTCGCGAGAATGTTACCTTAGTCGAGCGGTTAGTCAATCTTTCTGATAGGTGAGAGACAGAGATTCGAATTATTCTTGGGTGACCAACATATAAAACCGATCCACACACACAAAACAAGTAACAACTGTAAGATAAATAAAGAATGTGAAGCAAATTTTATGAGAGACAATTGTGTTATTTCAGATGATTAACAGCAAACGCTCTACAATTCACCGGACAATTGATGCTAGGTGAAACACACCACAACATTCAAAAGGCACAAATGCAGACAATACGTTTTAACCCGAACACTGAGAATAGAAATCTCCAAAAGAACGAACGATAGTAAATATCCCGAACACAAGTAAGCACTAAGATTCTACATAAGGTCTAACGTGGAAAGAAGAATGAAGCAAGCATTTTGAAACCAAGGATTTTTTAATGTGTATGCTTGCAAACGAGAAAAAAAGGCAATATGATGCACAAAATAGTCCGAAAAGATTGTGCAATCCATTTTGGATAGCAACCGAGAACTAGCGCTGCCAAACATGAAAACCGGAGTTGAAAAGTCACGAGCTTACTGGCAAGTTGCTAAATTATTCATGTGGCATAGATCGAGCAAAAACTTGATGAACTTAATGGATCAAACGCTGCAGGCAACTGTAAATCTGACAATTATGGAACATGAAATAATGAGCAAAAATTCGATAAAGGTTGAGTGATTGGTTTAAATTGTAAAGAGCAGAGTAACGAAGTTAGCGTTGGTTACCGAGGAAAATTCGTATTCTCTCTTTGAATCATCAACTGCAGTAAGCACCAGCCAACACCAGTACTAAGGTGCACGCGGAAAGATGCTGGAATGTCACCATCACTATCCATTTCCTATATTTGTTTTGGATTTGGCAAATCGAAAGTATCTTTGTCCATAGACAAAGATACTTTTGCAATTTATGGCAGCGCAGCATTTTGCCTGGATTTAGGCTCGTGAGCTCACATATACTTACATACATACATGCACGCATACATATATACAAACATGCATGGATGCATACTTACATACATGCATAGACACATACACGCATGCATACATACATATATGCATGCACACATACATACATATATGCATGTATGTATGCATGCATACACACACATACATACATAAGTGGTTACAAGGTTGTCACGGCCGGAACGGTTTTGGGGATAAGCTCCCAATTTCAAAAATGCTCTAATGGCGCGCGTCTGATATAGCCTCTGACAACCAAGTCCAGATCCTGGACTGCACGCGCGGTCGTGTGACCCGGCGGAACTGCTTTTACTGACAGGAGAAAGGGCGAAGGCGGATGACTGGCGCCTCAAAAGCAGCATGCTTCGGGTAGGTGGAGCTCGTAAGTCCATGAAGGCTGTCCACCAAGGGAAAGGAAAACCCTCATCTCAAACCTCCACGGCCTTGTGGCAACATCCAATCATAGAAAAGGCTTCAGGAGTCAACCTAGTGGAAAAATCTGGAGCCTGAGTCAGTTAGACAGTCCGAAGTTTTATTCAACTTCGTCCTGCCAACACCTGCGACGGCATCGTTGTCCAAACGTATCAGCCTAGCTGTTCCTTTGGTTCCGGTGAACTGCCCTGGCGTATATCTCAACGCACCAATGGAGAGGACATTCCATCGCGCTACTGCGGATAATAACACGGGAAGCAGCAGATACTGGTTAAAAGCTATGGCTCGACTGGCGTAGAGCTCAACGCCTGGGGTTACTTCCGACGGTGGGAGAGATTTTCATCATCATCATCATCACAGACAGCATTACACCGGTAGCACGTACCGAATGCTTAGCTGCCACACAACCATGAAAAAGAAAAATCCTAAAACAGATTTTCAGGTCTCGTTGGACGACTACCGCCCGCCTCAAGCTGGGCAGCCCCCAGTCAATAAGGTGCCACATCGACACGGTCTGCTATCCTCATTGGGTGAGTGGGGATCAGAAATCAACCGACAAGCAGACTGTATTTTTCCGCACCAGCGAAACAAATTACTAAACAACAAAGGTCAGCTTTGAAAGTGGGAACCTGGGAGTCCATGCTTCCAGGATTTCAAGCAGACGTCTCAAATATCAGAGGCGCAAGAAAATCAGCTGTGATTAGCAATGAGCTAAGGTTGAATGTAGACGTGACTGCAGTGCAATAGACACCATTACCAAGCACTGGAATGCTAACGGAAAAATAACACTATTGGGAAAGGAATGGGTTCTGATGAGCCTCGATTGCATGGAGTTGGGTTTGCCGTGCGAAACAGCATACTAAAAGCAGCAGAACCGAGCAGCAGTAGGAGCGAAAGGATTTGGACTCTAAATCTGAAGTGCATTACTGGTACCATTACGTTGGTAAACGTCGATGCACCGACGCTATCTGCTCCGCCTGCAAAAAAGATGCTTTTCATCATAACCACTAAATCTGTTTGGCGGCATTGGGTGATTTCCCTGCCAGAGTTGGGGCAGATAACGGGTGCTTAAACTCGTTATTTCGTTCCACTCTGGCGTGAAGGGCTCACTCCATTTTAACGGTTTCGGTTCGTTTGAAATTCGCCAAAGCGTCAAACAAAGGTGTGTTCTTTTCGGTATTTTCTTTGTTTTGCATCTAAAGCACGCTTTTAGGACGAGGACAGAAGGCATTAACATCAACATTAACGCGAAGTGCTGGCAAGCTTTTCAATCTGAAAAGGTTGAGTGCACAAACCAAGGCACGGGATGTGCTAATCCGTGATCTGCTGTTTGCCGACGATGCAGCAATTATTGCTCACTACCAAGAGAACCTCCATCCGCTAATGGACTGTTTTTCGTCGGCATGCAAAGACTTTGGGCAAACAATCAGCATGAGCAAGACCAAAGTCCTTGGTCAAGGGAATGTATCGACTCCCATCATCACTGTTGGAAACTGTCAGCTTGAACCAATACATCATTTCACATATCTTGGTTCAACCATTGCGGATAACCTCTCGCTAGTCACGGAGATTGATAAGTGGATTAGCAGAGCAGCTGTCATTCTGTCCCGATTGAACTCTCGTATTTCGGGTAACCTCAAGTTGACTGCAAAGACAAAGATGATGGTATACAGCGTGTGCGTATTAAATGCTTTACTGCACGGCAGCGAAACCTGGATCACCCGAGCAAAACACGAACAGAATCTGAATGCTTTCTATCAATGAAACATCCGTGTTCTCTTGAAGACATCGTGGATGGACAAAGTGACTAAAGCTGAAGTGCCGTAATTCAATTCACTTTTAATGGTCTAAAAGCAATAGCTTTACAAAAACCACAGAAAAATATGAAATTTTACAAATAACATCTCAGTAAAAACGGGATTTGTTTGCCTTACTGAACAGTTCGGGAATCCAGGTAAAAATCAAAGATAGAACTGTTTTCACTCATTGGAATGGCACATGTATGTCCATGGGGGTCGAGATATTTGTGTGTGAGTTCAAAAGTTATTAGGTTTGTGGAATACATAGTCTCAATGTTCGATGGGGTCGACAGGAATTTGTAGAAGCAGATTTGAATATATCCATTTGGGTTCATGTGAACAGTCGAGGGTAGGGCTTTTCCCAAGTGAACATAGACGTACAGAATAAAAATACTTCGACAGTTTCGTCGCGATTCGGATTTAGTACTTGTACTCATGACTCGGCTGGTTCTTGGTGGTTGTGTGTGAATGAGTGTATTAATGGGGTGGCTGGGGGGTATGCAATAATGTTAAACATTAGGTCAGATCACCTCGAAAACGTCAACAGAGTATGTTCACCCTATTGCGACAGCGCCGCCTGCGGTGGCTTGGCCATGTCTACAGAATGGAAAATGGTCGTATTTCGAAAGATCTACTCTATTGTGAGTTGCAATTAGGAAGTCGACCATTGGGCAGCCCGCATTTGCGGTACAAAGACGTTTGCAAAAGAGATATGAAAGCTCTTGGCATTCACCTCGCGAGTTGGGCAGAGCTTGCTCTTGGTCGCTCACTTTGGAGGCATTGTGTAAAGCGTCGTCTGCAAGCTGGGGATGAGCAGATACAGCTCTTGGCTACTGAACGCAGATCACGCCGCCGGCTTGTAACTGACGCCCTACAACCGAGTTCTACCTATCGTTGCAAAAGCTGCGGGAAAAGCTGTAGAACATGAAAACTCATGGGATTATGATGTACATCCATGGTCGACATCGACCGAAGTAGGCCAACAACAACATACATACGTACATGCATGCATGCATACATACCAGCATACATACATACATACATGCATGCATACATACACACATACTTACATACATACATAAACACACTTACATATATGCATGCATACACACATACATGCATATACACATACATACATACATTCATTCACACATACATATATGCATGCATACACACAGGCAAACATGCATACGTACATATTGACCAGCATACAAATATACATACATGCATACACACATACTTAAATACATACATACATATATGCATGCATACACACAGAATTACGTACATTCACGCATGCATATACACATAAATACATACATACACAGGTGACAAGTAGAAAGTCAAAAACGCGCAGAGTTGTTAACTCGTGAAACTGGAAATCAACATTTCTAACGTGTCACCAACACTCCGGATGATGCAGTACCACTTCGTCAAGATGAAATGTCCGAACATTGAAAAATACCAGCCCAGAGAGAGATGAAAGAGCAGCATCCAAACATAGCCACAATCCCATCACTTTCTCCAGTTAAAACGGTTTCACCGTCAACATGCAAAATTCACGGTGACGATTAGTCGGTTACGTTACAAAGCAGTTTAAATGTCATATTTACCACATCAGCAGTGAGCAAACAACGTACCGATAGACGTGGTGAGAATGAGCTCCCCGATGGATGGCCACTCTCCTCTCGATTTCAGCCGAAGAACTAGAAGAAAAAGGTTACATCGAATAGAATCATCATCATCATCGTCAAAGACTGCATTACACCAGTAGCACGTACCGAATGCTTAACTGCCATACAACCATGAAAAAGTAAAATCCTAAAAGATGGGGAAGGGTGGGACTTAAATTGCTACGGATTCTATAGAAAAGTAAGCACAAACAAACTGGGAAGAGGTGCCTACACCTCGAATGGAACATACATTCAAACAAGTTTCGTGAACGAGTAGAGCGACATCAGCACGTCAGCTTCCATGCGGCTTTCAGTATCATGCATCATAACAAGCTTTTCTCGTCACTCCGCTTGACAACATACAAGATGAAGCAAACGCTCCAAGAATATGCTTAGTGCGAGACCGCCATTGAACACGGTTTCGGGACATACCCTGAAGCGTAACTAACCACTGCGATATCGGATCGCGGGGAACCCAGCCTGGAAGACGTGCTGCGCCGACTCTGGAAAGGTTAATATAAAGGTTTTTAGCTGCATATGCCACGTGACGGTTTGACCTCCACGAGATTTACGCCAATCTGACTGTGGCGTTGCAAAATGAATCCGTTTTGGAATTCGGCGGTCCGGCATCCGTAAAACGTGACCCAACCAGCGTAACCTATGCAGGTGGATCTGTTTCTCTATATCAACATAACTACCGAAGAACTTATTTCAGAGAGCATCGTTGCGTATGCGATTGTAACAACTAACACCTAGAATGTTATGGAGACATCGATTGTCAAGCACTTTGGGACGCTAAATGTGTTCTTTACGTAAGGTCTATGTTTCGCACCCATACAGTAACACAGCCCGAACTGTCGCTTTATAGACTCTACCCTTGAGTAACAGAGACAGTCCATTCATAGGTTGCGGAATGCTACAATCGCTTTAGAAATGCGTGCCGAGACTTCGTCATCTAACAATGCACAATTATTGATACAACTACCGAGATACGTAAAACGATCGACAATTTCAAACGCCTGATTGTGGGTGAGAGTTAGTTGTAAACCTTAACGCATCCGGATGTATGAGCATAAAGTGCACGTAGTATGTTGACATACTTTCGCGGCACGCATTTGCACAGCAAGGTGTTAAACAGGATATTTCGATCGACTGAGTCTAAGTCTAAAAAGATGGCTATTGTCGGTTGTCGATAGGTGTGCCGCAGTTCTAAGATCCGTCGAAGAGTAAAATTGTGAACTGTACAGGAATGATTCGTTGTCACGTTAATGAATAAAAATATTAATAGACTAATTGTTGGCGAATTCACGTATGGAAAAGTACAAGAATTAGTACACATGATAGTTTTATTATATTGCTCTTCTTGAAAATATTGCATGTCGTGAGCGTGGAAACCAAAGATAATCGGTAGAGCTGCGCGTTCAGATCACCGTTATGATGAGTTAAAACAACTAACCGCGATGTTCCGTAGCGAATGCATACGGTGATTCTACCGTAGGCAAAGCATCCCGCTTAATTATAAGGTGCTTTGACTGATTCAATTCGCTGATTGATATGACAACGATAAAATCGTTAAGAACTAGGTAAAGGTGAAAATATTCTCAAAACTACATGTCAGTTCTTTCACCAGAAAGTGAAGTGACGATGCTGTTGAACAATTTTGTCAAACAGTTAGCTATTATCAAAGTAATGTGTTGCTCACACACGCCGCACTTACAAACCACTACCGGTTTCGGCCTGTTTGCCGTCATTAGGTGGATACAGTAAGATTAGGTTCAGTGAGCCTTCAAACAGTGGATAAGTGGTAAACAAAAAGTTATCCTTGAATGCCACTGTTAGCTATTATGATCACATTGCTGCAGTGAGAAGCGAAGAGGAAAGCAAAGAATGCAAACAAAAAGAAAAACTAGACAATAAACCACTCTTGCGCTCATAATTTCAGATCAGAATTAAGTAAAAATCCCTGCCACACCTAAACGAACTAAGAGGATACGGTGCAAAAGTGGCACCAGAGGATTGTGTGTGCAAAACTAGCGATGCAAAGTTCGGCTCTTGTATATGTATGTATGAAATCATAAGCCTGATCCCGTCAAAGAGCCGCGCAGTCACAAACTGCATGTGGGATAAGATACTGCCAGGTTGCCCAGGCCTAGGCAGATATAGGAATAAAATAGCAAGGAAATAACATTGGAACTCCAGCGTATTTCCGCATGCAGCTCACTACCAATGACAAATCAATTTAGCACGATTTTAACCGCACAGCACAAAGTATGTATGTATGTATGTATGAAAGCACAAGCCTGATCCAGGCAAAGTGCCGTACAGTCTGAGACTGCACGTGGTCTAAGATACTGTCAGGTTGCCCGGGCCTAGACAGATATGAGAAGGTAAATAGAAACGGTAGTGAGACTCCAGCCTGTTTCAGCATGCAGCTCACCACCGGTGGCCAATCAATTTAGCACGATGTTAGCCGTACAGCACAGAAGTACTGTACGATTGCACATTTGTGCCCTTTCTCCGAGTGGTGCTGGGGACATCACTTGCACACTACCCCCAAGAAACTTCATGATGATGTCTCAATGGGTCTGCGTACCGTATACGGAGTTCGCAGGTGGGAACGAGACTGGATCACGATCTGCAACGATCTCGCCTTCGATCGACGTGCGTGGGCTGGTGCGATCCGAGACATCAATGAAGCCGGCTAATCCACCCATGGAGCCAGCCGCACAAAAGTAAAAGTAAGTAAGTTATGGACAACGTTTACGAAGATGGCAGATTTACTTACGGTAAACCTGGTGCAAACAGGTACACAATAATGTGGGGAAAAATAAAACGTTGAATTCAATGTAAACAACATTCGACGTAGACTTAGTAAACTTACACGTTTAAAAACCAAACCAATGTGGTAATATAAAACGTCAGAACAAAGAAGGCCAAACCGATCGTGATGTGAAAAGAAGCTGCATTATGACTCTTGCCGTGAGACGACCACCGCCGGCTGCAAAGGCAATTGAAAAAAAATAAACACGGTTTGAAACAAACGCTTATGCGTTTATCGAAAAGATATTTAACAATAATGTGAAATAAAGCATGAAAACTTTGTGCTCTACAAAAGAAGGTTTAGGAAACCTGGTCTTACTGTGGA
The DNA here is from genome assembly GCA_013407085.1 of Atriophallophorus winterbourni. Classification (NCBI taxonomy): domain Eukaryota; kingdom Metazoa; phylum Platyhelminthes; class Trematoda; order Plagiorchiida; family Microphallidae; genus Atriophallophorus; species Atriophallophorus winterbourni. Next base: position 57,855 of record JACCGJ010024960.1, read on the forward strand.
CAAAGACTGCATCGATCAGTGTTGTGAATGATAGCAGCTTAGTGACTATACGTTGGCTGACAGCGACACTACGCCTCATGGATGGAAAAAATTAAACGAATGATGTGATCGAATTAAAAACGACTATGATCAGAAAAAGAAATTGCGTGTTTGTCTCGCAACGCGACTAGGCGCGGAAGTAGAAACCGATCATTTCATCGATCCTAAATTTCAGCAACCTGGAATTTCATTCGTGTTATCTGTCCAGGGACGTGAAAATGTTGCATGCACAACAGCTGACTGGATTAAGTAACACGACCCGAAAATAGTTTAAAAGTCAGAATGGAAGTGATTTGACTCTATTTATGTATTTCAGAAGAGCTAATAAAACAAAACGACACCGGGTCAAAGTTCATGAAATCTGGAAGATTCGTACACACGAAAGCATACGCTGATAGTGCATTAAAGCTCTAACATGTTCTACCAGAATCGCTCAAAAAAGATGTGAAGAAAACGAGTTGCTTAACGAACCGGGCAAACAACAACTTATTTCGGTTTACCTGCCTAACCGAGCTAGACCGGTGCACGACGATGAAATTACGCTGAAACTAGCATAAGTTACAATATTACAATATGTTCAAGATATAGATCGGAAAGAGTCTCAGCTGATTCTATTCGGTGTAAAAGGTTTGTAGCGCATTCAGTAATAGAAGGGAAGATTAGTAGCTATGATTGTGGATCTCGTGTATGTTCTGGGCTTGCGTAATTGCAGTTAGGCGTGTCGTGATCTGGCTATTTGATATCATCAGAGTTTCGTTTGAACCACAATCATCCAGCGTAGTCAGTTGCAAAATTAAACAAAAACGACGGTAACGACAATAGACACTTGGATAAGCTAACAGAAGACAATGTTGTTGAACTTCTTCACGGCGCAGGTAATAGCGTGTAAAATAAATTTGTCAAAGATGCTAAGCTGCATGCGGAAACATACTGGAATACCACTTCTTACATGATCCTTTTCTTATATGTATCAAGGCTCGTGTAATCTTGCAGAATTTAAAAACATGTGCAGTCTGCACGTCGCATTGCCTCGTTATAAGCTTGTGATTTCATGCATATCGACCACACAGTTCAATGCGCTTGCACATGCTTTTGTCACATCATCTTAGGTAATAATTCAATGATCAATACGCTTCTGCAAACCCAATCGAAGGTTACGTGAAGCCGAGAATAAGACAGCTAGCACAATCCGTGTGCACGGTCCAATTTCAAAACTTGATAAAATATGTGAATATAATAATACATAGTGGGAAACATAACAGTTTTTCTTGAACAACAAACGACATTTAAAAGTTAATGCATTTTTATATACGTATGTATGTATCGATCAAAGCACAAGCTTGATCCATGCAAAGTGCCGTACAGCCATAGACTGCATGTGAGCTAAGATAGTGTCTGGTTGCCGAAGCCTAGACAGGTGTGAGAAACGTGAATAGAAATGACAGTGAGATTCCAGCTTGTTTTCACATGTGGCTCAGACCACTGGCAAATCAATTTAGCCTTGTGCTAGCTACACAGTACAGAATTACTGTACGACTGCACATCTATGTATTTGTACACAAGGATTCAGGCAGTCCTACAGGGATGGTCACACGACTTAAGATTACGTTACAGCAACCAAACCTACATCAAATATATAACAGTGATAACTACCATAAACTAGTAGTGTCTATTCGATTATATGTCATTGCCATTAAATGTCAGGTAAATGCGGTTTTGTTATACACGGAGGAGTTCTTCACAGTTGCACATCCGTGCAATTATGCATCAAGCACAAAATAATAGCTTTCGAATCGGAATTACGAAGATCGCATCAGTATAGTATAGTATGAAAGCACAAGCCTGATCCAGGCAAAGTGCCGCACAGTTAGAGACTGCACGAGGGCTGATATACTGTCAGATTGCCCAAGCCTAGACAGACAAATATTAAGCGTCGTTTACTGGCACGGATGCGTAATTATACAGTACTGCTTACCATCTGTAATGAACTGGCGTCAAATAAATCCCTTATTGTCAGTTCCCAATCGTTTTTTTGAATTTCGAGTATGGTCACCTGCAACCTAACGACACTTTAACAAGCGAGCAGTCCGCCAAAATGCGAAACACATTTCTTGATTCGAGAATAGGGATTTGGTGCATATACGCGTGGAAAAAGCGCTTTGAAACACAACTATGCATCATGAAAACCGAATAGATCCACGCGAGACGATTGTCATAAAATTTGTTTCATGATTATGATTACTCGATCGATTTTGAATATTTCCAAGTGCATTTTGGATTTATTAGTAAATGATGCAAATTTAAAAATTGTTTAAAAATTGAAAGGCAAACCCACGAGGTAAAATGCTGCCTGTAGAGCTCATTGTATAACGGATCTGGATAGGGGTTCGACCGAGGCCAGTATGGATCCCATTCAGACATCGAAACAGGTTGAGATCGATGCAGCTGATCGTAAGCCACGCGTGAAGTTTCCTTTGACAAAACAGCATAGGCCTCGTTGAGAGCCTTGAACCGCTCCTCGTCACCATGATGCCGGTCCGGATGAAACTACACGAAAAGACAACAGTGAAGAATGATTATCAAAATAAGCATCAACATGACGGTGTAGGTGATCACACTACCTTTTTCGAAAGTTCTAAATAAGCCTCGCGTATTTCTTTGATTGAGGCAGAAGGCTTTATACCCAAAACCTCATAATGATTGAGTTTTGAAGAAAGTGAACGGAAAGTACAGAGTACAGGCCATAAGGCACTTTGCCGGAAAATCATGTATCGGTTGCAGGAATGACAAAACGCATGAGAGCTGTAAAGAAAATAATTCTGTTGTTGCGGAGGTAATGCAATAATTATTTAATCACGTATGCATTCACGTTATAATGAATGGCGACAGGGATAGACAAATAATAAATAAAACTGTCCCTACCTGATGAATGCAAACAGCATGAAACCGATCGTGGGGGTGTAAGTGATGAGAATACATGCAAATGAGTTTTATTGTCCATGATCATGGGTCTAAGCCTGATCTAGATCTTCTGGTACACGTGTGATTGAACAGGTTGGCCGTACCAATAGTGCCAAACAGTGGCAGAGGCGCAACTTGTTTAGCATTCTTCCACTGTTTCAAGCGCATGCGGATCCTGATCTTGTTGTCTCTACATTTATAGTGTGAATAAATATAGTTCCATGTTCAGCTAGATGGAATCTCTAAACGAAAACAGACGATTATAAACAAAAATGCTCATTTGCATGCATTTCAATCACACACACGACCGGTTTCGTACTTGTATGCCACTGTTTGATGAGGTTCATACGACCAAAATGTTCAATCATATGTGCCAAAACACATGTAGATAGGTTTTAAACCCATGATCATGAACAAAAATTCTCAGTTGCATGCATTTCTATCACACAACCCACGACATGTATCGGGCTGTTTGCACTCATGATCATGGGTTTAAACCCTATATACATGTGTTTGGGCATATGTGATCGAACAAGTTGGTCGTATCAACTTTATCCAACAGTCACATATAAGCACAAAATCGGTCGTGTGATTGAAATGCATGCAAATGAGCATTTTTGTTTATAACCGTCTGTTTTCATTTACAGATTCTATCTAACTCTGCACGGATGTGCAATCGTGCAACATTTCTATGCTGTACGGCTAAAATCGTGTTAAATTGATCGGTCAACGGTATTGAGCTGCATGCTGAAACAAGCTGGAGTCTCACTACCATTTCTATTGCCCCCCTCATATCTGTCTAGGCCTGGGCAACCTGACAGTATCGTAGCTAACGTGCAGTCTCTGACTGTGCAGCACTTTGCATGGATCAGGGTTGTGCTTGCATACCATACCATAACTGAGCATGAACTATATTTATTCGCACTATAAATGTATTCTGCCTTACAACAAGTTAATTGTTTGATAACGTACTTCGAGATTACAACCCAAACCAATAAGCAAACTGAAAACCCTTCATAATTCGAATTTACTGTTATTGTGTTATTATTTACCGTGTTACTGGTTAACCATAACCTAAGTTAAAAAATTATTTATGACAGGATGGGAGTATGAAAATTCAGTTAAAATTGAAATGGCTGTGTATTGACGTCAAGAAAAGATTGATATTTTTATTGTGAGATTATCACAGATGATCTAATGTAAGAGTGATTCACACAACCAATAAGGTGCATTATTTGACATCTTACCAATTGTAAACTGTGATCGGTCTATATCCACCAAGTAGATGCAGTGTAAGCAGGTACAACTCACCATGAAGATCGATTACATTCACAAAACATTTTGTTGGCCTCCTTCGGTCGATATCGACCGTGGATGAATATCACAATCGCATGATGGTTTCAAGCTTCGCAGCTTTTAGACTGATTAAACAGTCCGATTCGGGAGTGACAATTTCTCCCACAGCGCTCACAGCGATAGGCAGTATTCGATGGATCAGTGTCAGTTAACCACTGGCGGCGTGATCTGCTTTCAGCAGCTTGGACATGAGGCTTTACACAGTGCCTCCAAAATGAGCGGCCAAGAGCAATTTCTTCTAAAGACGTAGGGTCAATACCGATGGCATCCGTACCATATAACTCCCAAAGAGCTAGCACGGATAATAGTTTGGGATGACTGTGATGTGCCATCTGGTGCAACTGTTTCTACTGATAGGAGAAAAAAGAAGTATAATGACTGACTGGAGGGTTTTATTATTACTATTATTATTATTACACAAGTCTTTACAGATGACGGGCTTTAAGTAATCAAAACTCATAATTTTAGGAGGGCAGCCACTACAGAGAGAGGAAAACCATGACATTAAAACTCCAATGCTCACCGGACACAGGATTAGACTACAGGTTTTAGAATTAAACTTCAAAGAAAAACGTGGAGAATGATTTCTAATAGAAAGTGCGCAATTGTACTTAGGTTCCTTCGCATATTTGTCTAGGCTCGGGCAAGCTGATAGTATCTTAGCCCACAGGCATTGAATTGACTGTGCAGCACTTTGCTTGGATCAGGATTGTGATTTCATACTAGCAATTTTTGTCACAGCGGCATCTAAATGTGTGACCCTAAGTTTCCCGTTCCGATGTTCGGAAAATAAAATACTACATTACCAACACCTAATTCTCCCTAAAGAAATGTCCTAGAATACATCTCAGAATAGAAATAGAAAGAAAGCTACATTCCGCGGTTAGCGAAAATAAACGGTGTGTCAGATACCCATTAAAAGCTAGGGTTCGAGAGATGTAGAGCCCAGCGCTTGGAACTCCTTGTGACGCTGCAGGAAATTTTAGATGTTTTCAACTGCTATTGCTAACTGAGGGTCAGCCGTCTCGCCAAGGTTCGCTATTTTTATTGTATGCATGTGGGTTAACAACCAACTAAAATCAGAGTATTTTCCTGAGAAAGTAGAGCACAATGCAAACAAAAAAGTTTCCAGGTTGTCCAGGCCTAGATAGATATGAGGGGGAAATAGAAATGGAAGTGAGACTCCAGCGATTTTCAGCATGCAGCTCGCTAAAGTTGGCCAATTAATTTAGCACTATGTTAGCCGCACAGCACATCGTCTGTAAAGACTTGTGTGATAATAATAATAATAATAATAATAATAATAATAATAATAATAATAATAATAATAATAATAATAATAATAGCCGCACAGCGCATAAATGCTGCACGATTGCACATCTGAGCTTATACTATCCATAAAATCCATAAAATTCCGCGGTAGTTGGAGCAAGCAGATTTATGTTCACGTTTAGTTAGGGGTAGGACGATAGACACACACCCGTTTGACGAAAAAACTTATCTCCAGTGAGAGAACAAAGAGTTTGTGCAGTGGAAATATAAATGCGTCAGCGCACGCTTTAGTAAGTTAAACGGAAATTCAATCCTAGCCTGGCGATCTAGCGTACATTATTTGTCGTAACACACTCAAAATCTCGCAGTTGACTGAGCAGCTACGGCTCTGTACCGAGGCCGTGATCACTGCACTGATAGATTAAAGGCAGGTCAGTAACAGACTGAAATGTTCAGCCTAACTAGCTAACTTGTCATCAAGGTCAAAGATCAACGGCCCTGACGAATCTCTGATGTTCGTGCTAAAATTGCAGCTTTCAGATGCGGTAATAATTAGAAGAAACAGACTTTTAAAGTCTCTTGTGTTCTACGCAGTTTCTATTTAAGATGTGGTTTCCACCCACTATAGTTGACTATCCTCGGAGGCGGGTCGTGAAGCAGCTCTCCAAAGAAGGCGAGAATCAGAAGTACCATCCATTCAAGCATCTCTTGCTTGGGGAGAGAAATTGATGGTGTTCTGCGACATCCAGTCTCGCAACCAAAAGTGACATTTACGACATATTAGGACTCCTGTCAGTTCGTGGATAACGGCAAGCCGATCTGATCGTCTCCTTTGAGACTCCCTGTTTTGATGGATCCATCGTTCCAAAAAAGCCAGTGATGAAGCGCACACTGGAATTGATCTCCCCTGTTTTATCAAGAAGAAGAACCTGCTAATAAGCTCTCTAAATTGAAGGTCTTACTCTTCAGATTCGCCTGGGGTACGGTATAAGCAGTCTACTACAAAGGAAATCTTATCGTCAATAACGGATAGTGGCATCATGTGGTAATATTTCGCATTTTGCATACAGTGATTCTGAACACACCTAAAACTATTGCTCTCGTAATTGCTGCAGAGCTGCTGCATCTGCCAATAGAAATTTGGAATTTCTTATGTGCACCATTTGATACGTTTGGTGACAGTCTATACCAGTCGATCGTTGGAATACTCTGCCAGAACCGGGAGCTCATGGCTACCGGATGGGAGCAGCCGCAGCACAGAGCTACAAAGTTCATTCGAGTTGTCCAGTATAGGTCACGAAGAACTTCTGGGGTGTAAACATTTCTCGCGCAAATACCGTCGTATACGGGAAGATCTGATCTCTACATTTAGAGCACTCACCGAATTTTGACCATCCATACAGGAATATCTTCCTCTTCTACACCACCATGGACAAAATCTCAAGCTGTCGCGAAAAACGAGCTACTTAAACTGAAGCAGCAACTTCTTACCCATTCGAATTCTTCGATTTTGGAACTCACTGTCCGCAGCAGTTGACAATTCAGTTTCAGTTTTAAAATAAAGTTTAGACGCACATATGAGGGGTATGTTTACTCTTTTAAGTTTGCTAACGTCCACTTGGTGGGTAGCCGTGTCTGGGGTCGACGCTCAGCCTGCACAAATTCCACGAGAATCCCAGAAAGGCGCAGTTCAAACGTGAGTGAGGCTAGTTTTAAGGTATTTGAACCCCATTCTGACGTTTTTATCAATTTTCGTCCCACTGTACAAAGTACTCTGTGGTTATTTGAAGCTAGGTGTTTATTTTACCATTAAACACCAGTGAACCATGTTTTGACTTGTTTCTCAGCAGGCTTGCAATATATGAAGAGCGGAATTTGTCTTGTTTGGTTTGGTTATTATGGAACTTATGTAGCTAATAAGCCGCACGAGCGTCCATAAATTTTTTGGAATGTTGTTATAAAACATCTAGCACTGCCAATTTCTTCCTTTTATAGGCTGATAAAAAGGCAAATGTTACACATAAATTCAAACTGTCGGTTTTAGATTGCTCAATTTATCGTAGCCGATGTGAACATTTAAATAAACAATGATAGATCAGCTATTGAAAGATAGTGTATATAAGCAAAAATGGAAAGTTTTGCTTTCAAATAAGAAAAAAATGAATCCTACCTGTCACTTCACACATATATAACATTTTGCTTGCAATACAATTTGTTGTTCAGACAAAAGTATTCTGTGGAATTTGAGAAATTAATGCGCTTGAACTTTAAGTCTGTCAGCGAAAATGACCTTCGATTCAACTTTTCTGCCACTCAAGTTCAGTTCAAGTTCAAGTTGCACAGGGCAGAAGGTTGGCTAAAAGCCAATCACGCGCCCATATTTCCTTCGATGGTAATCGGTTGAGCCCCGGCACTCCGATTTCGAGTATACTGTTCGTATTTTTCACACGTTCTTGTTTCCGAATATCTGGAAAGTAAGGTAGGGTTTCTCTTCACCAGCACTCAGTATCAGTATCACAGGGCGATAGTCGACCAAATCAAAACGAGTGCCCAAATTCTTTTAGAGGTGGACTTGAAAACACCTACCATTACCAGGATTGATTCGTGACTAACACAAGCGTGTGTAAATTTGAATGGAAGAGGGAGAGGTCTCATCACCGAAAAGTGAGAGGGTTAATGCATGTTGCATGTCCAGTTCAGATTAAGTTCAGTTCTGTTTGCCAGGTTAGTATGTGGCTAACGAGCTAATCGAGCGTCCAGAATTTCTTTCGGTGGAGAGCTGCAGAGAAGCAACCACCACTACCAAAGCGTTTTTTCTTATTGTGATTTGGATATCCTTGAGACCATCGCGCTGAGACTGGACCTTAACGTGTTGCGGTGGTTTGTGTAACTCGATGACCCATTGAGCTATGCTGGGTGGTGCTCTTCGAACACCTTCAGAGTCACTCATACCAGGAAGGTCAATGGATAGAGGTCAGACTAACACGGTCTCAACCTAACCCGCTGCCTTTTGGGTCAGGATTTTTAGCCAAAGGCTTTGGTAGAGAACCCTAATTGTTCTCCTCTCTAGGCATGGGCGGCCTGGCAGTATCTCAGCCCACATACAACCATGACCATGACTATTACTACGAAACCCAATTCCATAGTGTATCGACCGTCGCGCACGATAAACAGGGTCGCCTTACCTGCTGCATACAGCAGGTCGTGTAAGCGAAAACAAGCTACTGCTGGCCCTACTCTTCAAGCTGTTTCTGACCCTTACCCTCCCCCATCCACTCTCAACAACTTTTCGCCTTTTAATCTTAGCTTTAGAAAAGACCGCTCTGAACATGTTGGAACATTTCCTGTTTGCGAATTTGCAGATCACTTTCTGAAACCACGGACCACTGCTCACATTGGAGCCATGAATATCAGAACTCTCAGACAAATAGACCAGCAAGCTGCATTGGCTCTTGTCTTAGAAAGTCTATCTATTGATGTTTGCTGTTTATTAGAAACGCGCTTATATGATCCTTCCATATGATCCTTCCTGAACTTACTGCCCCAAACCTTTCAACTCGTTACTTTTTGCGCTGCTCTGGTGATTCTGTAGCTGCCATTTCAGGACAGGCGAGTGTTGGTATAGTGCTGAATTCGCGTGCCGAATCCTGTATAATCGATTGGATTCCTCGGAATAGCAGGATGTGCACAGTTAGACTATCCACTAATATTAGACCAAACTCAAAATCTTCTAATCAGAGATGCTTGTTTATTGTAGCAACTTACGCTCCGACTAACACCAATTCCGACGACGAGAAGAACGCCTTCTACGACTATCTTTATGCTCTTTTGCGAAGTGCAAATTGCTCAGATATTGTTGTCTTAGCGAGAGATATGAATGCCAGACTGGGTCGCTTAGATGCATCTGAATCACAATTAGGTGGCATGTTTAGTCTTGAAGGCCAGCGCACAGATAACGGTGAACGGTTTATACTATTCTGTTCCCAATCTCGATTATTCATTAGCAGCACCTCCTTTCGCCATAGAAGATGTTAATGTGCCACATGGCGCTCGCCGGATGGAAGCCAACCTTCTTCCCAAATCGACCATATCGCCATAAGTACTCGCTGAAGAGGTTGCATTGAGGACTGCCGCTCCTTTTGGAATACCTACATAGATTCTGATCATGCTCTTGTGCGATGCAGGTTCTCGTTAAAGTTCTCCGGTACGAAGCCTTCGAATGGAAAACGCATTGTAGTCGAAATATTCTCCCTGCCTGCAATTCAAGACTACACAATCAACCCAAAAGTCCCACTGGATTTCACAATGCTCTATAGAAATTCCTCACCAGCGATGCCAAATACCACACGGTCCTGGGCACAATACAGAGTGTAGACGCGTGAGGAATGAACTTAAACGGAGCTTAAGACTAGGCAGAGTAAAGTGGTGGCTAAATAAGATCGAAGAAATGGAAATAGCAAATAATGCGGGTAACGTGCGAAAACTTTTCTAACTTATTTGATCGACCGGGCCTACGAAAAAAGGAGTGAGTGAGACTATCTCTGAAATAGACGGTACTCTTATCACTAATAAGAATCGCCGCCTCTCACGCTGGGCCGAACATTTTGAAGAACAGTTCAGCTTTACGCCTGCAACAGAATCATTCCCTCACTTGAGGCAGTGTGATCCTCGGACTCTTATTGTAGATCCTTCTAATGATTTAGAAATTAAAGCGTGTATCGAATCCATGAAGCGATTCAAAGCCGCTGGCCCCGATGACATACTGCCTGTTTTGTTCAAAGAAGCTGGCCAAGTCTTAATCAGCACATTGGGCGATCTCCTCTGTGAAGTGTGGTTGTCAGAATCCGTCCCTCCGAGTTGGGGCGAATCGGTTATCATACCTATATTTAAAAAAGGTGTGCGAAGCTCATGCTTTAATCACCGTGGGATAAGTCTCACTCCCAGCATTACGAGATATTATATAATCTCGTAATGCTGGGAGTGAGACTTATCCCACGGTGATTAAAGCATGAGCTTCGCACACCTTTTTTAAATATAGGTATGATAACCGATTCGCCCCAACTCGGAGGGACGGATTCTGACAACCACACTTCACAGAGGAGATCGCCCAATGTGCTGATTAAGACTTGGCCAGCTTCTTTGAACAAAACAGGCAGTATGTCATCGGGGCCAGCGGCTTTGAATCGCTTCATGGATTCGATACACGCTTTAATTTCTAAATCATTAGAAGGATCTACAATAAGAGTCCGAGGATCACACTGCCTCAAGTGAGGGAATGATTCTGTTGCAGGCGTAAAGCTGAACTGTTCTTCAAAATGTTCGGCCCAGCGTGAGAGGCGGCGATTCTTATTAGTGATAAGAGTACCGTCTATTTCAGAGATAGTCTCACTCACTCCTTTTTTCGTAGGCCCGGTCGATCAAATAAGTTAGAAAAGTTTTCGCACGTTACCCGCATTATTTGCTATTTCCATTTCTTCGATCTTATTTAGCCACCACTTTACTCTGCCTAGTCTTAAGCTCCGTTTAAGTTCATTCCTCACGCGTCTACACTCTGTATTGTGCCCAGGACCGTGTGGTATTTGGCATCGCTGGTGAGGAATTTCTACAGAGCATTGTGAAATCCAGTGGGACTTTTGGGTTGATTGTGTAGTCTTGAACTGCAGGCAGGGAGAATATTTCAACTACAATGCGTTTTCCATTCGAAGGCTTCGTACCGGAGAACTTTAACGAGAACCTGCATCGCACAAGAGCATGATCAGAATCTATGTAGGTATTCCAAAAGGAGCGGCAGTCCTCAATGCAACCTCTTCAGCGAGTACTTATGGCGATATGGTCGATTTGGGAAGAAGGTTGGCTTCCATCCGGCGAGCGCCATGTGGCACATTAACATCTTTTATGGCGAAAGGAGGTGCTGCTAATGAATAATCGAGATTGGGGACAGAATAGTATAAACCGTTCACCGTTATCTGTGCGCTGGCCTTCAAGACTAAACATGCCACCTAATTGTGATTCAGATGCATCTAAGCGACCCAGTCTGGCATTCATATCTCTCGCTAAGACAACAATATCTGAGCCATTTGCACGTCGCAAAAGAGCATATAGTCGTAGAAGGCGTTCTTCTCGTCGTCGGAATTGGTGTTAGTCGGAGCGTAAGTTGCTACAATAAACAAGCATCTCTAATTAGAAGATTTTGAGTTTGGTCTAATATTAGTGGCTAGTCTAACTGCGCACATCCTGCTATTACAAGGAATCCAATCGATTAGACAGGATTCGGCACGCGAATTCAGCACTATACCACCACCCGCCTGTCCTGAAAGGGCAGCTACAGAATCACCAGAGCAGCGCAAAAAGTAACGAGTTGAAAGGTTTGGGGCAGTAAGTTCGGTAATTATAGACGGATCATATAAGCGCGTTTCCGATAAACAGCAAACATCAATAGATAGACTATCTAAGGTAAGAGCCAGTGCAGCTTGCTGACCTATTTGTCTGAGAGTTCTGACATTCATGGCTCCAATGTGAGCAGAGGTCCGTGGTTTCAGAAAGTGATCTGTAAATTCGCGAACAAGAAATGTTCCAACATGTTCAGAGCGGTCTTTTCTAAAGCTGGGATTGACAGACGAAGAGTTGTTAAGAGTGGATGGGGGAGGGGAAGGGTCAGAAACAGCTTGAAGAGTAGGGCCAGCAGTAGCTTGTTTTCGCTTACCCGCCCTGCTGTATGCAGCAGGTAAGGCGACCCTGTTTATCGTGCGCGACGGCCGATGCACTATGGAATTGGGTTTCGTAGTAATAGTCATGGTTGTATGCGGGCTGAGATACTGCCAGGTCGCCCATGCCTAGACAGGAGAACAATTAGGGTTCTCGACCAAAGCCTTTGGCTGAAAAGCCTGACCCACAAGGCAGCGGGTTAGGTTGAGACCGTGTTCGTCTGACCTCTATCCATTGACCTTCCTGGTATGAGTGACACTGAAGGTGCTCGAAGAGCACCACCCAGCATAGCTCAATGGGTCATAGAGGTACACAAACCATCGCGCCACGTTAAGGTCCAGCCTCTGCGCTCGAGGAATTTGGAAATCACAGGTGAAAGAGTAACGGGTCAATTATTAGAAAGATCGGAGCGATTTTGTTCTTTATAAATAGGAGTAATTATTCCACGTTTCCAATCAGGAGAAATCAAACCATTAGCCAGTGTTTGATGAAACAATAATCTGAGTTGGTTATTCATAGATTTATTCATAGATTATATGCGGGTAAAAGCTATGCTTTAAAAGACAAAATGTACATCGGGTCGGATAGTAAAAAATATCAAAATATTGTTAGAGATTATTGTCAAGCGTGAAAAGCATACTTGTCCATGTGGACATCTTATGATTTTTTGAAATCGTCAATGGTTCCAGATTTTACCACGTGAGTAGGTAAACCGTTCCACAATTGCACACTGCTAACGGAAAATGCATATTTGCGGCAGTTCAACCTGCTATGTTGTGGGTAAAGTTTAAATTGGTAACCACGCAGATGTGTGTTATGGGAAAGATGGAACAAACAACTGCAAGGATAATTTGTTTGATTAATCACTGTCCAAATGAATATCAGTCCTCCTGGTTTCCGTCTGTATTGAGCCGAATGCAAATTCAATATTTGAAGTCTCATTTCGTATGAATAATTGAATTCCCCGGACGAGTTTTGTCGCTCTGCGCTGTGGCGTTTTTAATAGCTTAGTATATTTTCTTCAGCCAAGGATCCCATACCGGTATAGGATATTTGATATGAGGACGGATGTAAATTGAAATAAATTTGCAGACAATGTTGGGGTCAAACGAACCTAGGACTATTCTAAGGAGACACAAGTTGCTTTCAGCTTTGCTGGCAGCGACTCGATATTGCATTGAGTTTCCTAAGTCAGACTGGATAATCATGCCTAAATCTATTTCGGAGGAGGTGGGTTTAATAACATTATGACCTAGACAATATTCTTTGTTCAAATTGCTGTTGAGCGACAAAAGACTGTATTTCCAAGCATTCAGTGGCATTTCGTTGTATAGCGACCAGGTGTTAATAATATCTAGATCCCGTTGCAGGTTCTGCGTGTTGGCTCTGGAGTTTATCTTGCGCCAAAGCTTTGCTTCATCAACGAAAATAAGCACCGACGCCTGCACCACAATAGGCAAGTCGTTTATGTATACTAAAAACAAAAGCGGTCCGAGGACTGATCCTTGTGGGACACCACTGGCAACTTTAATCGACTCGGATAGTTCGTTTTTGACTCTCATGTGGGATATTAACCATTCTTTAATCCATGCATAGAGTTCACCCTATACTCCGTATGTGAGTAGTTTCGACGAAAGTATTTCGTGATTGACACGATCGAAAGCTTTCAATAAATTGATATAAATCACGTCCACTGAGTTGTCGGCATCCAGTAGCTCAGAGCAAGCTTGTAGTAGACCAGATTACTACAATAATGTCCCCAAGAATGTTGGAGAAAAGGCAGGTTGACTGGAAGATATATAGCGGTAGCCAAAACGTGTACAGAGCGTTTACGATGCACGCACGAACGAACGGAAGTTAAAAATGTCAAGGTCAATGTTTTGATAAGGAAAAACAAGCGGTGTTACACAGCCCCCCTCCAAGAAGTCTGGTCAGCGAAGACTTCTGATCGGGAGTTGCCAGTAGCGTGGTGCATGCGGGTGTCAGGTTACCCCGGGTAGGAACGTAGTCTCTCAGCAACCAGTCACATAGAAGTCAGCCAGGGCGCTCGGTCTGCGTGGGTCGATCTTCGGTGGTTCCTGTAGTGGCCGGCTCTGGGTTAGCTGTAGGGACAGGAGGTATAATGACCAGTGGTGCCGGGGTTGGCGTTGGGTCAGATGGGATTACTTTCTAGTCCATGAAAGCCGGTTTGACTCTGTCGATTGAGACAGTGTCATGCTTACCGACACGGTCAATGACGACCGTCTTGGGAGATCGCACGTGTTGGGCGGCGTGTGCTCGGGTAGGGGCTACCGGGAGGATGGCGACAGGCGTCGGCGATCCGGGGGTGGCGCGTGCCACGGTTTCCACTGCGGGAGGTACATGCGTACCGAGGGGATACACGAAGGATGCGTGCATTCCAGGTTACCCGGACAGGATGGCGACAAGCGTTGGCGATCCGGGAGTGCCGCGTGTCACGATTTCCACAGCTGGAGGTGCATGTGTACCTGAGAAGTAAGAAAAAAACTCTCTGGTGCATGGCTTTATGGCCACGACCGAGTTATAGTGATGAGGTACGTAAAGCATGCACGGGCATATACCAAGTGATAACACTTTAAAAATGTGCTACCTAGTCGGCGAACCTTACGGGTTGCCGTTTCGCTCGCCTAACTGTTGTGGTGGCAGGCGTTGAGATAGTCGAGGTTAAGGTAGTGGTTATCACCGGTGGTGCTGGGTTTGGGTCTGGCGGATTAGTTGAGTCAACTGCATTGTCCATGAACGCTGGTTTGACTCTGTCAATCGAGACGGTGTCGTGTCGACCGGCGCGGTCAATCACAACTGTTTTTCGACACCGCCGAATTATCTTAAATGGTCCAGCATAAGGAGGGTGAAGAGGCTGCTTCACCATGTCGTTTCGGAGAAAAACATACTGGCAATGTGCCAACTCCTTCGGCATGTGGGACTGTTTGGCTTGAAGTCGCGGGGATGGTGGGTGGAAACGACTCCTACCGTGTCGCAAGCGCGTCACGTTATCTCCATAGGCAAATGGTGATTGCCTAGCAGGGGAGACATATGTGTAGCCACTTGAAGGTGGTAACGGGCCAACGAGGTCTACGTGCCTGTGCGAGAAACGCTTATCCGGTTCGACGAAAGCTCTTAATGGGCTTTTTGTGTGTCGGTGGATTTTCGAGCGTTGACAATTACCGCGCGCTTTAGCGCTTGTGCGAACGTCTTTACTGGATTTTGGTCCGTCACGTAGACCCGTGGATTTATCCTTGATGTGGACAAACGACGTAATTTCTTCGGGCCGACGACAGTAGTCGTCGTTAGCTGTCGGCCCGATGTGCGATGGACGCATGGTTTGATGCAACGCCGCGCATCGTCGCCGTATTTCCGATGTATCCAGCAAACGGGTGACCGAGTGTGACTACTCGAGTTTCGGCGGGATGGGGTGCGGGATACTGACTTATTTTTGAGTGCGAGGTTTCGAACCTCATTGCGTAAAGCCGCAACCTCAACCAGCAGATCCGCAATGCTGACTTCCGTTGGAGTACCCTGTGTGCGTGATTGTCCTGCGGTTACTGTGGAAACATGGGCATCTGGATAGGGACGGATACATTCAGCGATGTTGTCCGCCATTTCCGCAAGCTCAGATACCGGAGTGCTTTTCGCAGCAACCAAGATGGGTTGCACGCACTCAAGTAAGCGCTGGAGCCATAGTTCCTTTAGTAAGGACTCGTCCATGTGCGATGACCCTAGCAGGCGGCGCATCTCCATTAGTATGGTAGATGGCTTTTTGTTGGCAATTTCCAAGTTGCCGAACAGCTGCTGTAGCCTAGATCGTTCAGACGAAACCGTGCGAGAAATCACGGCTTGTTTGACGATACGGTAACGGTCACCTATGGGTGCAGTCAGGACTGCGTCGCGTACCTGTAATAACACATCCGCGGGGAGTTTCTGCGTTAAATGTGAAAACATAGCGTAGTCATCAATGATATTTTTAGAACTAAATTCAGTTTCTAAAAAATGAAACCAATACTCAGGGTCCTGTGAAATAAAGCTGGGTATTGTGATGACCGTCGAAACCAAAATAACGCGTTTAGAATCACTCATGATAAACAGGAGCAATTGATGCAAATAAAATGCACGATTAAACGAGGTAAAAAAATTTACCTGAAAACTCCGATGTGAAGCGGAAAAATTTTGACGTACCGGAAAAGATACACGAAGAATGCGTGTATGTCGGGCTCACCAATTTGTATTAGACCAGATTACTACAATTATGTCCCCAAGAATGTTGGAGAAAAGGCAGGTTGACTGGAAGATATATAGCGGTAGCCAAAACGTGTACAGAGCGTTTACGATGCACACACGAACGAACGGAAGTTAAAAATGTCAAGGTCAATGTTTTGATAAGGAAAAACAGGCGGTGTTACAAGCTTCTTTTGATAATAGCAAGTTTGTCAGGCAAGATCGTTTTTCCTGATTCCATGCTGTGCCTCGGAGATTAAATTATTAATCTCAAAGTGATTCCGCAAGGCATCAGCTATGATGGACTCCATTACTTTCGATAGCACTGGTAATAACGCTATCGGGCGATAGTTTAAAGGATTATTTCTTTTACCACCCTTGTAGATGGGACTAATCAGGGCAGTTTTCTAAGTTTCTGGTACAAAGCTCTGCTCGAACATCATCGTGAATACGTCAGATGTCGGTATTGCCAACACGGAAGATAGATTGTGCAAAATATTTGCGTGCATATTGTCTAGCTCGGTTAACTTCGCTAATTTTTTGAAGGCTTTGCGCATTTATGTATAAACATCTTATAAAGTTTGTAGTGTTCAATTCATTAAAGGTTATCAATGGGCCCACTCGGGTAGAGTCGGAATGGAGCTATCGTGTGATATTCAGTTTGAACAGCATCACTAGGTTTTATTTGTCGGTACTTGCTTCCGGCTATTATCTTGGGCACGCTCGAATTGACGTTTTGAGGTAGGTTCTTTTCTCAACTTTCCATCCACGTTTGATACTATCGGCCATTTTGGCAGTCAAGACAGTTAGCTTTAAATAGCTAGTTCCTTGCACTTTATAGTTGGCAGACCGCGGTATCCTAAATCTTCCACAAGAATGGCTTTTCCAATACCGATTGTTTCGGCTAGGTATTTCCACTGTTTGTGATCGTGCTCAAACTTTTATTGAGAAGGCACGTCAGCAGCATCTTCCGGAACGCCTAGAAATACAGTACTTCTCGGAATTTGTTATTCTCGAGATTTTTCGTCGACTTTCGCTCCCGCCATGGTAGATCTGCATGATACGACTCTGTAGACCCTGGAACATCTTTAGGAAGGTAAGCATTTAAGAAAATTTTTTCCACATCCTCAGCAGATTGCAGCGTTATTTTTGAAAGGCGAGGATAATCTCTGTGAGGAGAATTCAGGTGGCGGTTCAGCCGAACTATTTATGAGGGAGTAACTGCGGCCAGTCTCATCTGACTACAAAGTTTATACCACTCAACTAAGTCATGTTTTTGCTTAGCTTCGACCAGCGATTCCCGTGACTCGGTCACGTTGGTACATATAACACTAAGGTTTACACCCGCAGATTTTGGTTTATAATTTTAGTCGGTCTTTTTAGAAATGAGTTTTCTATCATTTCGAATGAGGCAGACACACTTATTTTCCAACAAGGTGTAGTTGCACCAAGTTAGCCCTGACGGATCCAAGTATTTGTAACAGGCCATGTTATGCTTGCACATCCATTTCCGAGTACTGCTTCTTAGAGGCGTTTTTGGACGCTTTTTGCTGCTTATTATTTTCACGTTCGATGACAAATCAGTGATTATACGGAGTTGACTGTAAAAAGTTTCCCAGATTTCCTAAGCTGATTTGAGTTCAAGGAAATCCCATCGACTTGTATTAATACATCACAATCGCATGATTATTTAATTTGTAAGTCATTTTCAGGAAAACGCTTAATCACTTCCTCCTTATCATTCTTATCGGAAACCTCTTATCGAAATGATGTTTGTTGATTCAACACCTTGCCTTGAAAATCCAACTATTCTCCCTTATAAACAGACGTTTGCCAATCGTGTCAGACTCTTGTTATCGAAAATTGAGCGTGAACCAAACCTCAAACCATTTCGATTCTTTTATATACGTGCACACGTTCGGTGTATTTTGTGAACTATTACAGCTTAGTCATTAGGTCGTGGGGGTAATCGATAAACAGCTTAAATTCGCTGCACGTTTGGACCAGTGAGAAATCTCTCAACAATGCTGATTAAGTGATGTATAATCTAAATTGACAGACAAGCGAATCACATAAAAAAGATAATACACATGATTCGCAAAACACTGTTATGTTGTTTGTGCGATCTTGCTTGATGGCAGAACCTCCTGAACAGTCAATGCGATCCCGGCAAAGTACAGTTGTGGAATGATTCTTAACAGATTAAGAACAATTTCGGCTTCATCAACCAGCGAGAGCAAAAATGGCCGCGAGGACAGCAAGGCGCGAATGGTTTAGTGGAATCCAAACTTTACACAATCTGT
The DNA here is from genome assembly GCA_013407085.1 of Atriophallophorus winterbourni. Classification (NCBI taxonomy): domain Eukaryota; kingdom Metazoa; phylum Platyhelminthes; class Trematoda; order Plagiorchiida; family Microphallidae; genus Atriophallophorus; species Atriophallophorus winterbourni. The sequence continues at coordinate 76,721 of JACCGJ010024960.1, forward strand.
GTAATGCCGGCAACGTTTTTACATCAAGTCATAAAATCTGGGTTCATCGGAGTATTGTTTCACCTGCTTTAACATTCATAACTTCAGTTTTGTTGCTAAGTTGGAGTTTTCATGATGTCTTCCCATGTAGGCAAACTCGATCCCACCCGAAGCGAAGGATATGCACAGCCGATGAGCTCAAATGAGAGCGAAACTCAAGTCCAGTGCTTCCATTATGGGCCTTCATGATCAACTTTGTGAATAGGTCGATGGGCTTGGCACGGATGAGTAGTCACAAACATAAACTCGATCTCCGCAATCATTATTAACACTAGAGCTCAAAACTGCTTACTGCTTATTTCGTAAATTTAGACAAAAACCAGTACGAACGTTTGTATACATTTGAAACCAGACGTTGATAATCTGATAACTGAATTTAAGGTAAAAGAAAAATACTTTGCGCTCAGTCACAGGACATAGATATGGAAAAATTCTCTCTCGAACGATTACTTAGAAAATGAAGTGTACAACTGAACATTTGTTTTATGAAGCGAGTACTAGTCCGGCTCGTGAAAAGAGAACACGCATGTACCAGAAAACGTTGCTGAACGATTTCATACAGATCTTGTTTAATGAGATTGTGTTATTCATTGATTGCAGTGTATAATAATGCAATGAAACGGTAAATGCTCAGAGTGCGAACTCATGTGCGACTTTTTTAAGGATAGCGAAAGCGGTGACTGACTCGCAATACACAATGGGAGATGGTCTAGCAGTTTTCGAAAATTAGAATTGCTGATTGAATGATGCAGGTATTATAACTATGTATACTCCCCACATAGCTACGATTAATCAGACATGTCCTCCGAAGTTAAGGTTTCAACCAAGTTTCACTAATCGAAGGAGTAGAAATTCAACAAAGTCAAGTTTGAACTACGGGTTTTTTCCCATTTCGGAGTGTCTATACCTTTATAAAAATAAGTTCTAATGTGATATAATAAACCAACGAAAGCAAGAGTGAGCGAAAGTTGAAGAAGTTAGTAGAAAACAATATGAGAACCACGGTTGATAAAACTACTATGAAGGATACACTTTTCGGTTTGACGCTTGTAAGTAATCAAAAAGTAAAAATAAATAATTGACTTCTTCAGTATGCTCGTTGTTAATTTCATGACACAAAATGAATACTTTTCGAGAATGCTAAAAGAACTGGACTATGGTTAGACGCAGAAGAGTCGAGTCAAGATGATCTGAAGGTAATTCTCAAGACATCATTTTAACCGGACGGTTTCGTTGTTTCGGAAATGCAAAGGAACATGCTTGAGACTGAATGATTAGTCACTAGTTTTGTTGCCTGAGAAGTAAATCACCAGAGCTTAATTTTTACAGCAAAGCCAAGCCACAACATCATAAATTAATTATACAGAAATGAGATGTATTCAATATAATCTCTGTTATTACGGTAAAATTGTTTCAATTCGAAAGCATATTCTCACCAACTGTTTATTCGTTTTAATAATTGCTAATTGTCAGAAGCACTAAGCAATCTTTAAAACTTATTGCACAATTTTGCAAATAAACAAAGTATTTGTGCACGCTGTTTTACAGATTAAAGAATATCTAGCAGATAATGGGATGAAAATCGATTGCATAATGAAATTGCACTATGAAATTTCTACCTCTCTCAATTGAATGGAGAACCACTTTGGACACGTTTGACTCATTAACAGGTCAATCGCAGCAAGGACATTTTCGTTCGTGTTTCAAGTTCTCATTCACAAACGAGCCAATCGCACCGAAACCAATATATGTGTTGTAATGAACGTCAAAGCAAATGTGGCGTACTGAGGTAGAAAGCTAACCAGCCACATTTTCCTGCAGAATGAACTTCCGTGAAGAGTATCTGTTTGATGATAGTGCCCAGTTATATACATTTATCAATAGATTTAAGTACACTACACTACTCGAATGGAGTTTTAATTCTATACAGCGAATGGAATTTAGGTGCGATTCTCTAGAACAGATATCAGAAGGCAAATCACACATGAAATTTAGAGGACAGGTGTGGGTTTAACCAAAACCACATGTATGTGGGGGAACATGTAGTTGAACATGTTGGTCGTGCAACCCATATCCGAAAAAGGCCTAAAAGTTCACACTATTTTTACCGTTTATCCACCGTTTGAAGGCATGCAGATCCTAATTCGAATATCCCAACCTGATGTGTGCAAACAAAACGAAGCCGGTCGTGGTGTGTGTGTGTGATGGAGATGCACACAAATGTGGGTTTTTAGCTCAAAGAACTAAGAAGTTGTAAAAGAAGTTGCTTCATTTTGTTTTAAAATTAATCATGAAACGACCTCGACCTTCTGAGATTATGATGTCACAACCATTTCCAATTGTCCTCTGCCAGTGATCACATTTTCAAGCATATTAAACTGTTTATTTATCATGGAGTAATTTGAAAAAAATATTGGTAATGACTTCGAAAAAGTATATTGATGAACAATTTGCCTAATTCACTGAAGAGGATTGATACATCTTAGAAAATCTTCGCAGATAACGTGGATCTCTTTTTAATATAAATAAAATCTTCAAAGCAACAATAACACATCGTAACTGCAAAAACCATACAATCTAAAATTGAACGAAATCCTCAATGCTGCTGAGTATTGATTTTTGATAAAACCGTTGTTGTTCAACTAATTTGTGATATGGATACGAATCAGTGCGGAGCCCAAAATTGTTTCATCTTACAGAACGATATGAATAAATTGCACAACTATTCGCACGAGAACAAGTTGCGCTGTAATCTCAAAAAATCCAAAATACGTATCAGCCTCGATTTATGTTTCTGTCATTTGTACTGTACCGTCAAATTCCATCATTGTAGATCATGTCAAATGTTTGCTTCTTGGATCTTTCAATCGTCCAGCGTCTATATATTCCACGGTTGTGCAATTCCGCTATGAACTGAGTGGCGTATATATATATATATAAGATAGATATAGAGAGGGAAGAGAGAGATATATAGATAGATAATATATATATATATAAATATATATATATTATAAGAGAGATATATATATATATATATATATATATATATATATATATATACTATATTATATATATATATATATATATATATATAAGGTTGTGCCAGCCATATCGAACTGTGGCATCCAAGTTCCAACCTTGTAAACCGCGTCTCCTCGGTTTCAAGTCATACGGATCATGATCGTATTGTCCCAGATTTGCATAGTCCATTCATACATTTGGAACGTCAACCTATCATATTAGCGAGTTTTATATCTGTATGTTCCACTAGCCAAGCCACATGTAAGCGAGAATTTATCCGAACCCCGTTGCCAATTGTCATATCTGTTTGTACTGCTGCTGGCCCAGCTTTGTGTAAGAGAGAATTAAAAACATAACTGAACTCATCTATTGACAGAATGGATGAAAAACACAAAGTCTTTACAATGAGTCATTCTCATATTAGGCACCCGCGATCAATATTTATTGATGTTCAATCGATAGTACATTCACTGTCTATACTTCAATAAATTCGAATATAAATGTACACATCCTTCCCCTCATCCGCCTTTTGAAGATGATGATTTACCATGAATATGAAGAACGAATTCCAAAAAATAGACGTCCTGGGTGAAAACGCATACATTTCATCTGATTATTTGATTGAGATTTAAATTTTAATAGATCCTAGTACAGTGGATGGGGTGTGGTAGTAGTACAAATCTTGAAAATTAGTCAATCCTGTACGTCATATATTGTTTCACGTCTTTAAAAATTAAAATTTTCCATGAAGGTATTTTTCGTTAGGTAAATTACGAAAACAGTTTTGACCTTACACGACGGGAACAATGACGAATCACACAGAAACAAGACATGCAAATATGGTTCCCCGATCGGCCACAAACATTTTGCAATAGATAGCTAAGACCCATGTAATTAGTATGCTGTCACGAAGTTAGGTGAGTCTTTTTCAGGATGTAAAAGCTAGCAAACTTCTTCGCACCACGCTGTAAGTCCATCTATTTCCACAAATAATAGTTTTGAATAGTTTTCCAAGTAAAGGAAATGCCATCACTACGTCATCACCGTATGTGAGACTGATGAAAATGGATTGCCGTGAAAAATCAGCTAATAATGTTGTTGAAACGATGGAAGAGGATCGTTCATTAGAGATTACCTTTCACAATTATAAGCCGGTTAAAATGCAGCTTCAATTAGGCACATATTGTAGTGGCGTGTGGGGATATATGCCGGACGTTATTCCGTCAGGTCATTTTAGGTCAACGAGTGACAGCTGGCGACCATCTGGTCAAATATCAAAAAAATTTCGTTTCCTCAGTCCAACATAAACCACGTTATTCCCGCGCTTCACAGTCACTTGAACCCTGCACTCGATTCATCCATGAAGTCAACCTGTCCAACGCTAATCGCGTTCACCCCCGAATCCCACAACACAAGAGATAACCGATTGTCCCAACGCGTTTATTACGCACAAGACAAAGAACGAAACATACACCTATCTTATATATGCAAACCAAGAAAGCACAACACTGTCTTGAATCATGTAGGACCTGGTTGTCACTTCGAGCTGATTAATCGATAGATTTCATGCTAACCGGTAGGGCTTATGCCCTCAGAACGCAGGGCTCGTGTGATCGATCTTGACAAATTGAATATCGTTCGATAACGACTGACGTTATCCAGCTCTCCAAACATCCGAGGATGTCGCCGCTTGAGCCGTCCTGATGCAATTGTCCCGAAACACAAATTATCAAGGGTTCGCGATTGTTATGACGGTTCCTGCTCTGGTGCTATGCCGGATGGTGTTGTTGTGAATATATTCAGAAAGCTTGAGATTACCGCTCATCGCTAATGCGCTTACCCTATTTTGGCTCTGCTTATCATACTTTTTTCAATATATTTTTTCTTCTGTCACCTATCAACAGGTTTCAAGGTAAAAAGATATTTTACCATTTAAATTATGTGTACATTTATATATTTTGAACTACGGAGGTTTAGCTGCGCCAGTCGGAACAAACTTCACATGAATACTGAGACGACATAATAATTAAAACAATGCAGGCTGAACTTCGCTTACTCTGATTACAGCATTTGATATCTAGCGATGCCTCAAGAGGATGAGACTGTCAACTAGAATCTAACCATAAAATATGAATTTTCGATTCTTGTTCGGGAAATACTTTTCTAGAAATTTGTGTGGATAAATTAATTTTGTGATAATTGTGATAAAATTCGGCCAAATGAATAAAGTTATTTTCATTTTTGTATACATTACCTCGATAGAATGAGCTTACTAAATGTTGTTAGTTTTCATCGGAGATGTAATCCGTTAGCTTAGTCTTACCAGATGAGTTGTATATTCCAGTTTGACTATGCCAATTCTGTTTGACAAATACACGTGGACCTTATGCGAACATGCAAACATTCAAAGAGTTTAGCCATGCCCCAATCTTGATTGGATTGCCTATGTACCATTTATCGGTTAGAATTTGTTTCACTTGGGAACGCTTTGTCGGAACAAATCATATGCTCGGTATATGTTGGTGTTTCCCATTCGAAGTTCCGGGAATATATCCCAAACCATGCGCTATATGACTGTCTCTATTAACTCTCACTGGTTTAGATACTTTTACTTCATATAATGCATTATCACGTGGTGTTTCGTAAGCTGATTGCTTTTCCTACCGTCTAATTTTCGAATTCTGGCATCTGAAATACAGGAGCTTTAATGCGATTCTGAGAACTGTTAATGTTTACTCAGCCTTGAAAGTGTGTCTAGAAAGTAAACAATGATATACTTTTCACGTTCAAGTCATACTTTCAGGGCTGAGTAATGATCAACAGTTCTCAGAATCGCTTCACGGAGATACAAACTCGGCTAAGCGAGACGTGTTCTGCAAAAACATTTTTCGTTCTTGCTATTAACGATTATTGCGAACCAATTTTAATGTTATAACATCCAGAGTTACATCAAGCAAACGTGTAACAATGAAGTTAACAAATAAATATGATCGAAACAGGGCCAATGAATTAGAAGGTTTTCAGTTTAGGGATTTGTCCTGGTTTCAAAAGTTGATCAATTTAAATTAATTCCCCGTTTTGTCCAAACGACCATTTCCAGCCAGTCGCCTTGGACCAACCGCAGACATTTCGTGCATACAAACGTAGCGTATGAGTAGAACTGGGTCGCAATTCGTACAAATCGAAAGACGACGAATCGCCCGGTATCCAATAACTTCGGCCCGCTTGTCCCGTTGGAAAATGCAGCATTTCGTATTCTTCAATGTCTTCTTCCGTAGAAGGTTTTGTCCAATGTAGTTGCAAGTGTTCCGCAGATCCATTCCCCGTAATGCTTGAGGGTTGCAATGGAGATGCTGGAAGCGGAAAATGTTTGTAGTCTTATTGAAATATCGGTTGAAATTAGAATTGAGTTGCATATTCTTAGAGTCGGGAGTACCAGGCCTGCCAAGGTCATTCAGGACACGGTTATAAAAAAGATATAAAACCAAGCGAACTTATCAACCATGCACTACTCACTATCTCACTACGGAATGTATGCAAATTACCGTTGTGCATCGCAGAAAAAAGAAGCGTAATGAATGCCCATGGTTTAAAAGCAACAACTTGGTATTATTCAAGCTTTTCGAAGGTATGCAAACAATCTAATACACTCGTTCATATTATCCGAGCAACGAAAGAATGATTGGTTGTGATGAATTTAATGGGCTGATGCATACGTTCCCGCCGTTATATGAAATATTTATTCTACAAAGACGTTTTGATGTTTTGCAATTGGAAACCCGCGCAATGTTCTACAATATCAATCGTGTTGGCCTATATTATTTTATATCTTCTTTTATAATCGTCAAATGGAACGTCAAGTCTACAAAAAATCGCAATTTTGACACGTCCTTTGAAGAATGATGGACGACAGACTTGCGAAGAATTGAACAAAATGATAGATGCTGATTTTCCGACAATTTCACATCATCTCCATTAGATGTGTTTCACTCGAAAGCTTGAAGCTTGGATCCAGCACGAACTCATCGAAAATCAGAAGGATTTGCGGCTTTTGATTGCTTGACAGCAATGAACTAAAGGCCACATGAAACGTTTCTTATACTGAAGACGAGAAATGGTGTGTTTATGTGAATATGACTGCCTCTATGACGGAAAGAGTGGGTGAGTCCTAAAGCAGTGGAAACTTATGCAACGACCTAACAAGCATCGATTTAAACTATCGTAAATTTTCGATCAACTGGATTCATCGAAGGAAAAATGATCACAAGTTTGACAGTAGCATTTTGGATTCGTGTCAAAAACACTTGTTGCTTTGGTTTTCAAAAAATTAAATTGGTTTTGAGCCTAAAATATGTTTTAGTTTCAGTTGAAGCAAATCATATCTCGTGCTACTTGTAAACCAGGAGACATTGTTTTATACCAAGGCTGGTTAATCCCATATTTTTAGCAAAAAATGTTTTACAGATATCAGAATCCCCTGCTTACACTGTTCTCTAACAATTTCGTACTATTTGTTTTGAAAAGCGGAAGTCGGAACGATTGATTTTAGCAAGGTTTAAAACAGTGTCTCAGCTATCAAAGCGATATTTGAATCACCGTTCCACACTTTATCAATATAAAACGCCCGAAACATTGTTGCTGAACAGATTTTTGATTGCTCATGCATCCCACATGTGAAGCCTGCTTTCAGTCTAATAAAAATTTGTGCTGCATTTCACTTAATTTCAAAGCAGCAATCGCTGCACTATATTTTGATTTACTCAGCTGAACCATGTGGAAGACTTGCTAGACCCTGAGACATATTTGCGGATCACGAGAGCCTCTGTGTCTATGTGCCTTATGTGTTGCTGACAATGGAAAACGGACAGTATACAAGGCCTTCTTACTGATTAACTTTTTGTATGGCAGACATCCAGACAAGATACAAAAATATCGAATGCACTCCATTTACACTACTCCGGTCTCATCTTGAGCATGATTTGTATGGTGTACACAATAAGCAGTGCTAAAGTATTTGTTCTAAAGCTGGTCTATAATTTATAACCTGGTACTGGTACACGAAACTTGTTTGAATGCATGTTTCATTCGAGGTGTAGGCACCTCTTCCCAGTTTGTTTATGCTTACTCTTCTATAGAATCCGTAGCTATTTAAGTCCCACCCTTCCCCATCTTTTAGGATTTTACTTTTTCATGGTTGTGTGGCAGTTAAGCATTCGGTACGTGCTACCGGTGTAATGCTGTCTATGATGATGATGAACCAGTTACTGCATCACGCCATGAATGCGATGCGTGAGTTTAGCACTTACAATTTTAAAATGTGCAGTCACGGAGAGCCTGATAAAATGAATGAATCTCGTCAAGATGCTTCTTCAAGCTCGCCAAACACAGAACAGCCAAGCCAGATTGCTCACTTCTTGCTAGCTGCATTCAACGTCAGGACCTTGAGACAGACAGGATAACAGGCTGGATTAGCTCGTACACTAGAAACGATGAGAGTAGACATCTGCGGCTTATCAGAAACGCGCTTACACGACTCTAATAATGTGATAAACCTATGCTCACCGAATAATACCGGCGTCAAGTTACGTTTGCGTGTATCTGGTGATGAAGAGGCCCAGGCAGCGGGACTTGCAGGAGTTGGTATTGCCCTGAGCTCACGCGCCAAAGCAGCCTTGATTGACTGGTTACCTGTCAATAGCCGTTTGTGCGCCGTCCGACTTGGTGGCTCATGCAAAATCAGTCAACACAGGCGGAACACTCGTGCTCTTTTCGTCATCGCAGCCTACGCCCCCACTGACTGCAGTGTTGATTTAGCGAAAGACGAATTCTACAGAAGTCTAGACGAATTACTGCGTAAAGCACGAAAGTCGGATATTGTCATCCTGGCTGGCGATCTTAATGCCCGAGTTGGCCGCCTCTCACAAAGTGAACGACACCTCGGTGGTCCATATGGTATCGATTGCGTCCGATCAGACAACGGTGAACGCCTGTTGAGTCTATGTGCTGAGCACCGCCTATTTCTCAGCAGCGTCAACTTCCGACATTCCAAACAACGGTCAGCAACATGGAGATCCCCCTCGACAGGACTCTGGACACAAATTGATCACATTGCGATCAGGTATCGATTGCGTTCCAGTGTGCAAGACTGCAGATCATATTGGTCGACCTGCCTATCATCAGACCACGCGTTAGTCTGTGCAAACTTAGCCATGCGTTTCAGCGGATCGCGTAAGAAAAATATCACGAGGCTGGATACGCTTAAACTATCAGATAGATCAGTGGCAGAGAACTATCTAACGGTCCTATCTAATGCACTCGGACCCCATCCCGATAATATTGAGGAGCATTGGGCTCAAATCAAAAGCGCAATGTATCATGCTGGCCTGGAAAGCTGTGGAACATCCAAGCGAACAGGTTCCAACTGGATATCTGCTGCTACAGCCAAATTAATTGACCAACAGCGTTCCTTACCTCCGGGGGAAGATATGATAAACAGCGCAGTCAAATTCGCCACCAGTTGAAGACCAGTCTCAAAACGGACCGAGAATCATGGTGGGAAGAGCGGGCAAGCGAGATGGAAGCAGCCCAAGCAGTTGGCAACACCCGTAAATTGTTCCAGCTTATACGCTCCACGGGACCCCGAATGCCCAGCGTGAGCGAACTCATCACGGAAGCAGATGGGTAGTTGATTACCAACAGAGAAAGGCGAATGGACCGCTGGAGGGAACATTTCGCTAGCCAATTCAATCAACCGCGACCACTCTCTGTTGCTCAGCCAAGTGGCTCCACCACTCAGTGGCCGGCCCCACAGGGACCACCTACAGAGGCAGAAATTCGCTCACACATAATGAAGCTTAGACGACGCAAGGCCCCTGGTTTAGACGAGCTACCAGCCGAACTATTCGTTGAAGGTGTCGACGTTTTGTGCAGTGAGCTGTCAGTGCTCTTCGGAAAGATCTGGAACGAGGAAACCATACCCAGCGCGTGGGGACCGTCAGCCATCGTCCCAGTATTCAAGAAAGGGTCGAGGAAAGAGTGCGGTAATCACAGGGGTATAAGTCTCATACCGGTGGTTTCTAAACTGTTTGCATCAATCATCCTGACCAGGCTTAACAGCTACCGAGAAGCAGAGTATCGAGAAGAACAGGCTGGTTTCAGAGGAGGACGCGGGTGTGTGGACCAAATCTTCACGCTGCGCCAAATTTTGGAGCAACGTTACCAATACGCACGTCCAACAATTATCGTCTTTCTTGACATACGAGCAGCCTTTGATTCCATTGACAGAACCGCTCTCTGGGACTGTCTCATTCGCCATGGTGTCCCACCGAAGTACGTAATCCTGCTCAAGAAGCTGTACTGCCACACCACCGGCAGAGTCAAAGCCTATGGTGATTTATCCAAGCAGTTTACCATTTCCAGCGGGGTTCGTCAAGGATGTCCGATCTCCCCATTCCTATTCAACTTTGCGATTGACGATGTCATGCAGGCAGCAACAGCCCAGCTACCGAATTGTGGGATCGACCTGCTCCCCGGTCGACGAGTTATGGATCTGGACTATGCTGACGACATTGCTCTCCTCGGAGAGGATGCTTGCGCCATACAAAGCGCTTTAGATCTACTCGTTGATCAGTTGTCGCTGTATGGATTACACTTCTCTCCGTCAAAATGCAAAGTGTTCCTACAGGATTGGACAGACCCAACACTTGATTTGACGATCGAAAACCATAAACTGGAAGTGACTGACAGATTCACCTACCTAGGGAGCTGCATCACCACTGGGGGCGATATCGAAGCTGAAATCACAGCACGGATTGCAAGAGCACGCCATGCTTTCGCTGGGCTACGGTATCTGTGGCGCCGACGCGATGTTTGATTACGCTTGAAGGGCAGAGTGTACCAGGCCACCGTACGAGCAGTTCTACTGTATGGCTGCGAGACGTGGACGCTGCGACAAGCCGATAGTCAACGATTATCGACGTTTGATCATCGCTGCATGCGGAGTATAGCTCGTTTAAGCTGGCAACAGAAAGTCAAAAATGATGACGTCAGGAAGGCAGTTCTCGGCGATCGCTCTGTGCCACTCTCCGATCATATATCCATGTGCCAGCTGAGATGGCTGGGGCACGTTCTCCGTATGGATGAGCGACGCCTTCCTCGCCTAGCTCTTTTTGCTCTCGCTGGACCTGATTGGAAACGTCGCCGTGGCGGACAAAGGAATACCTGGCGGAAGGCCCTCAAGCGTCTAACAGCCCCACTAGCCATCGTGGGAACATCGCGCTTACCCGGGTGGGGTCCGAAGGACCGTGAAGATATGTGGCTGATAACACTCAGTGTGATGGCAAAAGAAAGGAACCAGTGGAGAGAATCCTGCCGTGCTTGTGTTCCCGTTTATCAATGACACTCGCCCTCCCTTATTCCAAAAAAGATCAAAAACGGCATGTGTAAACAGACAGACAAAAAATCCCCCCTTTTTTTCTTTTTTTTCTTCTCTCATCATGTACCTTCTTCATGTTATACTTGTTGGCACATCGTCTGTAAAGACTTGTGTGATAATAATAATGATAATAATAATAATAATAATAATAAACACCATATTTTTGGATTTAAAGCTTCATTTCGAACAACCGTTTTCTAAATATTCGTTACCAAAAACTACCATAACCGATTATTTACACATTTTACTTTCGGGACTAATATTTTCTGGTCGGGTCGAAACATATTCTAATGCCCCGAGGCCATAAACGTGCTCTAACATTCGTACACCTGAAGCCGCTGCATATCAACCGAAATAGCGATTACCTTTGATTTTGTCAAATATTTTTAGGCATACATGTTCATACTGTGGATATGTTCTTTTGTATTGTCTGCTACAACGGGTCGTTTTAAATGACAAGTCTCGACTTATTCTGTATACTGCTAATTTCTTTTCGTTACAATGCATGTTTCTGTTAACATTTTTCTGTATAGACTGTTGTCGCTTTCTTCGTAGCTTGATGTTGGTTTGTATTGTAATTCATCTCATCGGGTTAATTATTTCAGAAAAACAATCACTCACTATTTTCCCGGGAATGTTGGATAGTGCGTCGGAATTAGATTTAGAATCGGACACTAGCTCAGTTGATGGACGAGCTGCAAATGAACAGCTTTCTCGTCGTCTGGATTCCTTACAGCAGGAAAATCGTGTCTTGAAAACAGAAGTCGAGACTCTTAAGCTCAAAATTAAGAGTATGAACGAAACGATACATCAACTACGGCGCAATAGTGTGAATATCGTACGTTTCTCTCCTGTGTTGAACTTACTTTCCAGCAAGCCAAAGCTGAGCAAGAAGAAGAGTTTATCAGCAACACCTTACTCAAAAAGATAACGGAGCTAAAAAAGGAAAAGGAATCACTGGCACAAACTTATGAACAAGAAGAAGAATGTTTGACCAATGAACTCAATCGAAAGTTTACCCAATTGCGTCAAGAAAAAGTGGCATTGGAGCGAACATTGGCACGTGAGCAGGAGGAACAGGTGAGTCCAGTCGTTTGTTGCTTGCAACAACTTTCGTATTTAGTGGAGACTTGTTTTAGTTGCTTGTGCCGTTGTTATTGGCTGGTTTCTCGCAATTTGGCTTCACGGGATGAAGCTCGGGTGTTTTCCAAATCATGGTAATCATTAAAGAATTAACGCCTTAAAAACTTCACTAATCCGATTATCAGCTCCGAATGTCTGCGTTTTCGCTACGAAATCCATATGCCGTATGAAATGCAACGTAACTTTCATCGAACAGATCCATACATATTTTAATATAACGTGTATTGAATGATGTGGCTTACCGTAAAAATTCAAATGTGGTCTCCGAATCTTGACGCTGTCAAATTCTCCAGGTCCGTGCAAACTCAATAGCATGTATGTAGAGGTACGATATATTTAACCGGCATACATTATGTCTTATTGCGCTGTTTAGGCCTGGGCAACTTGACAATATCTTAGCCCATGTGCAGTCTCTGGCTGTGCGGCACTTTGCCTGGATCAGGCTTGTGCTTTCATACCATTGCACTAATTGCTGTTTTACTTTATACAAAGTTGAAGCATTTTTATATCTATTCCATTTTGTACGTCAAAGCTGCAACTTGCTAATTACATGTCGGTTACATGTTATAAAAAACGAAGAACTTATGCAAGCATCATCATCAACATCATGAAGCACAAGTCTGGTGCAAGATAAAGTACCAAGCAACATGAAGCAGGAAAAACAGATAAGCAAGCGCGTGAAAAAGGGAAAGCAGGCAAGCGGAATATGTGAAAGCAAATGCGCAAAAAGCAGCTTGTTTTTGTAGTTTCACTGCATGCGATTTTGTGATTTTTTATATAAAATAATACCGGATAAAAAAAATGACACACATAATAAAATAGACTGCCGCCACTGACTTCGGTTTGTAGCCATATCGCGTAAGGCTTCCAGCCAACTATTAGGTGGAGCTTTTGGACCCCACCCAGGCAAACGAATACGCCAAAATGAGCCTAGTGCTACGGTGAGTTTGTTCATCCCAACGCGCCACGTCATGGACTGGCCACCCGATCGTTTCTCCCAGCTTCTGCCAGTCTCTGCGAATAAGGCGTGGTACGGTTAACGGTGAGCAAGCATTCTTAAAATATGTCCCAACCATCGCAAGCGAGCAAGCATCAGCATTTCTCTCAGTCCCTGGCCACCTGGTCCTAACACCCGCTTGCAGACATCTATATTTGTAACGCGATGCTGCCACCGAATGCGAGCAATACTAGGCAGGCAACGGGTGTCAAAAACAGAAAGCCGACGGACATCTTTCGCTCGGATAGACCAAGTTTCGCAGCCATAAAGGAGTGTAGCGCGCACCACTGCGTAGTAAACTCGGCCTTTATTATTGAGTGAAACATCTCGTCGACGCCACAAGTGGCGAAGGTTAGCAAACGCTGCACCCGCTTTGCGAACACGTTGTGAGATCTCGTCCTCGACACAACCGCCAGCAGAGATACAACTGCCAAGGTAAAAGCTGTCGACCAATTCAAGATTGACATCGCACACAGTTAGGTTTGGAAGGGAGCCTCTCCAATTCTGGGTAAGTGTTTTACATTTGTTAGGCGCCAAGCACATGCCATACCTTGAAGCCTCAAGTGTCAGGCGGTCCATGGCTTGTTGCATTATGAGGGTCATCTCCGAGAGCTTCGATGTCATCCGCATACTCCAGATCGGTAGCTCTCTCACACGGCAGAAGTTCAACACCTGCGCCCACCAGACCAGCTAAAACTTTCCTTAGGACATCGTCGATCGCGAAGTTAAAAAGGAACAGCGAGATAGGGCAGCCCTCTCGCACCCTTCTGGAGATATTTAACGTGGACGACAATTGTCCGTACGCTCGAACCCTGTCCGAAGTTTGGCTATATAATGCTTTCAATATTCTAACATACTTCTCGGGCACTCCAAGTCTCAGCAGACAGTTCCAAAGACTTTCGCGATCGATTGAATCGAATGCCGCTCCGATGTCAAGGAATTTAACGATAGTTTGTCTATGAAATGCTTGGCGTTACTTCAGTAACTGACGGAATGTGAAAATTTGATATATGCACCATCGACCGGCACGAAACCCAGTTTGCTCTTCACGGATTTGCTCTTCCCGTTTAGTACTCAATCGATGAAGCAGGATGGAGGCCAGTATTTTAGAAGCTACTGAAATGAGACCGAAACCCCGATGATTTTCACAGGAATCGCGCCGTCCCTTTTTGAAAATCGGATCAATTACTGATTCTCTCCAAGGGATCGGAACGCGTTCCTCAACCCATATGATGGAGAACAGCGCTTGAAGTTCGCAAACTAAAGCGAAATCGCCATCTTTGAACAATGATTGTACTAAAGCATCAGCACCTGATGCCCGATGGCGCTTAAGACTACGGAGTACATTGTAAATCTCTGATTGAGTCGGAGCCTCGAGAGAAATCGACGATGGGGTACAGTATTCCGTATTGCCGAAATCAGTGGGTGCAGAAGGCCAGTTAAACTGTGCCTCACAATGTTCTGCCCATCGCTCCATGCGTATGTGCATGTTAAAAACTGGCAAACCATCTGCTTCACGTATCAACTCACTGATGCCTGGTCGCCCGCTTCCAGTTGTTCTGATGAGTTTGCAACTGAACCCTCCACGTGGCGCCAGCTGGGTGGCTCGGGTTCTCCGCGCTCAGTAATGGTTCGGCGTTGGTGTCTGAGGGGTGTGGTGTGTTTTCGCCTGGCAAGCGTCTCCCTTATAACAAAGCCACAAAAATCCAATGATAACTGACGACGCGGCCGATGTGCTCGCCGCTTCAAAAGTCACTGCCCCTTGTCCTCTAAGGACATTGTATGGTGCACAGGCAAAAACTGCAGTCACCAACCTACCAACGGGGTTATCGGGCTACGAACTGGAAATTCCCAGAAAAGGGCGTATGAACCGCTTCGTCGGTCACCGGCCACCGATAGGTGCGAACCTCTCTCGCTCCACTGCCTTGTGGGTAAAGGCTCGGGGTGGGACCCCCTAAACGAAATCTCCCTACTTCGGTGTAGGCAACCAGGTAGTATCATGCCTACGTTCAACGATGACGATGACAACGCTTTGTACCCCCCTTCTCGCTTTGTACATCTCATTGTTTATGTTGAACGGCACTATATCTGTATCAGATTGTGCAAATATAATACTAATATAAGTGGAACGATTTTCTGAAATTGCCTACAGTTGCCGCAGATTCATTTCCGTAGCCTTTAGAAACTCCACCAACTTTCCCTGTCGGTTCTCAAACTGACAACCAGTTTACGTTTAATAAGCCTTCGTGACGCATCATGTATGCTATCAGCAGAAAGCAACCGACGTTGGTCCATTAGTTGGAGAGAATTAGCAGAAACCCAGTGTTGAGCTGCACGGGAAGTCAGCCTACAACTATCCAACGCTGCTGTTTCCAAGGTGGTTTGGGAACTGTAGAAAGATACGAACTCAAATTGGCCTGAAACCCTGGGAGAACCGCGAGATCATTAAGCCCGGTAACATTCAACTGCTTTGCAACGTTTCTACGTTTCCCACCAAAATGCATCGAGAGCTTAGCACAGACTAACGCATGATCTGACTCTAGACTGGTGCCCCAGTATGAACGGCAATCTTGCACACTCCCTTGCCACGAGTAGCTGATAGCAATATGATCAATTTACGTGAACATGGAGATTTCCAGGTGGAGCAGTGACGCTTCGAATGGCGGAAGTTAGTGCTGGCAAGGTAGAGTCTGTGCTCTGAACACAGGCTAAGTAATCTTTGCCGTTGTCATTAGAATGACAATCAGTATTTTCCTTGAACACTGTCTCATTACACTATCCTCTCATCCTTTTTTCCTCTCTAGGTTGGTAAATTGAAATCGCGGATCGAGAAATTAGAGACAGACATGAACAACAAACAAGAGTGTCTCGATCGTTTGCGGAGAGAAAAGGTTGAATTAGAAAATGCTCTCGAACAAGAACAAGAAGCACTGGTCAACCGTTTGTGGAAGAAAATGGAAACGTTGGAAACCGAGAAAAAAGCCCTCCAGGTAGTGTATCATTGTTGTATTTGGTGAATTTCGTTAGCTGTTGCGGTTGTTAATTTTCAATGATATGTGGTCAACATTTAATACATACGGTGACCGAGGAATCCCCAGTTCTGCGTTTAGCATCATTAATCGATTTCCTTTTCGAATTTTTAACTCGGGTTTATCCAACGTTATTGAAGTATGCATGTAAAAAATCACAACCTTGATCCAGGTAAAGTGCTGCACTCTCATAGTGTGGAGATGCGAAGTGCATTAGCCATGAGTGTTAATCATCAGCTTTCGAATGATATGCAGAACTCCACCCTCCGGCACAACACCAGAGCACGGGGCGCCGAAAAGCCGGACGACGACAGTTGCGATCTCGCAAAATTTCGGGTTTCAAAAGGATAGCATTAGAATGGTTTGAGCTACATTTTCAGACGAATCAGATGATGGACAACGTCAGCCGTAATCGAACGATATGCAATTCGTCAATGTCGGTTAAACGAGCCCTGTGTGGCGAGGACTTGAAGTATACCGGTTGGTACGAAATCGACTGACAAATCACATCGAAGTGACAACCGGGACAGACATGTTTGAGAATCAGTGTTTTGATTGTTTGTTTTACCTATAAAAGGTTTCGTTATTTGTGCGTAATGAACTCCCTTAACCAATCGGCTTCTCTTGTGTGATGGATTCGTGGGTAAACGCGAGTAGCGTTGGTCGGGTTGACCTGAGGGACACAATCGATGTGCGTGCGAGGGGAACGTGCTTGATGTTGGACCGATGATCCGAACTGTGATAATTGGCCAGATGTGCGCCACCGCCACTTGTTGACCTTAAATGACCTGAAAATAGAAATTGCAGTGAAACTCCAGCGTGTTTCCACATGCAGCTCACTACTGCTGTCAATTCACGGTGTTAGCTGCGCAGCACAGAAGTATTGTGAATTCGTTATTGGGGTATCCATACTCGTGTTTCTAAACTGCGGGTATGGCTCACGACATGAGCTTGACTCATTTCGTGTCACGGGTGAACATCTCTTGGGTGCTTCTCGTACTTTATCGGTTACAGTTTGCAATGGGATTTCGCCGTAATTTGCTTTTAAACTCTACCAGTAATTCTCGAATTCATCTTAGCTAAACGAGACTGCGTCAGACTTCACGGCAGTCGGTTAGATTCAGTCACTTCCGGATCGTGCTTTCCTTGCTACAATACTTCAATAGTTTCTTCCTGGCTTACCGGAATTGTACCTAATTACCGGATTGTGCTTTTTACTTTTTCGGTCGCAGCGGCATACATAACTGGTAGTTATCTGCACTTCGATTTGAGACAATTGGTATATTATCACCCTTCGTAAATAGTATGTATTATGTAAGCACAAGCCTGATCTAGACAATGTGCCGCACAATCACAGACTGCACATGGGCTGGATACTGTGAGGTTGCCCAAGTAAAGAGGGCTAGCGTGTTGCAATTATTTTAGAGAGTAATACCGGTATCTGTTTTGCACTGAAACCTACTCAGACACTGGCATTGAGTAAGATTTCTGAAAATTCGTGAACACGAATAAAGTCATTCTTCTTCTTCTTCAGTAATTTTTGTGTATACGCACGTTCGGTCAATATCGACCATGATCCATTCGTAAAGATACTTCCATACCCCGCTACGCTTCACGTGCCAACGCCATCTAGTTCGGTATGGATCTTTTCCAAAATGTGGAAAGTCATATGTTCCGTAAATAAAGTTATACTTGAATGCCACTGTTGCATAGGGTTCGTACAACGAACCACGATGTTCAAACACAGAATCACATAGTGATACGTTCTCAATCACTCAAGGCGCTTATGGATGACCAAAGTGATGTGTTGCTCACATCTCCCGAAGTGTAATTTCGCTATTCTTAAGCTTGATGCCGCCCCCTTGCATTTTATCTTCAAAATAAACGGTCGAGAGCTATTGTTTCTGACCATAAATTCAGTATCGAAAGCTTTCATATCCCTTACAAACATCCTCGTATCGTATGCGCAGCAACGCATTCCTACATGCTTTAGTGCGTTCAATAGAACCCCTATCCTCTCCATTCTATTTCTTGTTTATTATCCGCCGTAAACCTGAAATCGCGTATTCCACTGTGGTATTACAATTAACTAGATAGCTCTGTACTGAAAGTCCTGTAACTTTCTCAGCAACATCAAAGAAGAAAGTCCGTTCTCCGTTGCAGATGCAGTTTACACCGATAATCCTTGTAGATCTTTGCTCAGCTCTTGTAAACTTAGGGGCATACGAAAGCATCATCTTATCGAGCATCACGTTTTGCGCGAACTGGCAAACGATTTTTGGGGAGGTCAGGTCTCGACGATGAATGGCAATCTTTAAGTTTGGCTACTTTGTTTGCTTGTCATTGCTGTCCACCAACTGCTCAGCAATCATTTCTATAAGCTTTTCACGCTACTTTCGCTTTCCTATAATTAAAATGCCCAAGTGTCTCCTACGAGGTTCTCGTTTAGCAGTTCTGCGTCCGAAGTCAGAGCTCTACGCGAAACGGAATGTTATCAGTGGTCAACTTGTTGCCTTTCTGGCCTCCAACACGTGGGGTGGACTGTTTAAGTTACACTCATTTCAACTGTCATGACCTTCGCCTTTCTAACACAACTCAGATTCTACCTATTGTACGATCGAAGTTATCACTAAATCCCTTTTGTAACGGCATCCATTACACCCGGTGGAACCAATCGTATTTTATGCACATTGACTTGGTTTTCTGTAACTACGTCATTGCCGTCTAGTAGTTCAGTGTTCTTTTCTGGTTATGGCACCTCGAGTGTAGAATTAAGCAATCCTCCACAGAGATTATCTTTAGCAAACACATGAGCACCTGTGCTCACACTTGGAGCATGCCGTCGTGCTCGTTATTGATTGACTCAATTCTGCGTTTAAAATTGCAACTTTTCTCAACGAAATTAATTTCATGATGTCTTATTTCTCGAGTAATGTTTGTTCTGTTTGATGTAATCGGTTAATCTCACCCTTTAGGACAAACTAGAGTCTCTCGGAGCTTTGCTTTCTGCCAGTTCAAGCAACCAGAGTCTGGCCAGTGTACCTCCGTTCAATTCTTCCGCCGATGGGAACTCCACTTCCGTTCCGGTTACGTCCGCTAGTGGACAACCGACAACCAGGCCAACAAGCGCAAATTCAACGCGCGTCTCTGGCTCCCTCATTTCATCGCATCCGGCTGTACCAAACAGATCACAACCCGTCTCCACGATTGACGCTCGTCTCCAGTTAAACCAAAGCGCCTTCGTGTGCAGCGCTTCCTCTCTTCCCAAGTCTGCTGCCGCCAATTCAATGCCAATGCAAACTCCTATGGATGTGGAAAATTCGGGTATGAGTTCCTTTATGCTTGCTACCATACCTTCAACACGAATAAGTTTCACGCTACTAACTACGTATCTTCATATCAAAACTCTTTAAGGTTGTAACTACAATGGGCTTAGATTCCGTTTTTATCAAGTCGACTCTGATAAGATCATACCTTTCGGGATGTGATCGTTTTTGTTGTTGTATCATGGCGCAACATCCAGCGTCGCCAAGTATGTGACAACCGTTGTCTCCGCAACATTCTAGGAGTTAGCTGTTACAATTGCATACGCACCGATGCTCTCCGAAATAAGTTGTTGGGTAGTAATGTTGATATAGAGAAGCAAATCAATCTGCATAGATTATGCTGGTTGGGTCACGTTTTACGGATGCCAGACCACCGACTTCCGAAACAGATTCTTTTTGCGACACCACATCCAGATTGGCGTAAATCTCGGGGTGACCAAACCGTCACATGGCATAAGCAGTTAAAAACCCTTACTAGTAACCTTTCCAAGGTCGGCGCAGCGCGTCTTCCAAGTTGGTGTCCCCACGATCAGATATCGCAATGGCTAGTTACGCTTCAGGATATGTCCCGAAACCGTGTTCAATGGCGGTCTTGCACTAAGCATCTTCTTGGAGTGTTTGCTTAACCTTGTATTTTGTCAAGCGGAGTGACGAGAAAAGCTTGTTATGATGCATGACAGTGAAAGCCGCAAGGAAGCTGCCATGCTGATGTCGCTCTACTCGTTCACGAAACTTGTTTGAATGCATGTTCCATTCGAGGTGTAGGCACCTCTACCCCGTTTGTTTGTGCTTACTCTTCTATAGAATCCTTAGCTATTTAAGTCTCACCCTTCATCATCTTTTAGGATTTTACTTTTTCATGGTTGTATGGCAGCTAAGCATTCGGTACGCGCTACCAGTGTAATGCTGTCTTTGATGATGATGATGATGATGATGATGATGATGCAACAGAACTAGACGTCACTCGGACGAGAGAAAATGTTCCACTCTGGAGTTGCACAATATCATCCGTTTTACTCAATTTTGTGCGAGGGTTGAACGACTACTAGGTCGTCTGATGGAACGGAATTTTCAAATTCATCAGCAGAGACTGTTGTCATCCGGTTGTATGTACTGAATGCTTGGTATGGTATGAAATCACAAGCTTGATCCAGGCAAAGTGCCGCACAGTCAGAGACTGCACATGGGTTAAGATACTGTCAGGTTGTCCAGGCCTAGACAGAAAAGAATTAGAAATGGTAGTGAGACTCCAGCTTGCTTCAGCATGCAGCTCATTACCGTTGGCCAATCAATTTAACACGGTGTTAACGGAACAGTACAATGATACTGCACGACTGCACATCCGTGCTTAATTGCCATACAACCATAAAAAGTGAAGTTTTAAAAGATCGGGGAGGGTGGGACTCAAATAACTACGGCTTCTATATTGGAGTTTGCACAAATAAACTGTAATGAAATGCGTACACCTAGGACGGAACATGTATTCAATCAAGTTTCGTTAACGTGTATTGCGACACTAACCTGTAGTCAGGTAAAGTGCCGCACAGTCGTAGACTGCACGTGCGCTGAGGTTGTCTGATAAAGTGGGGTTTTAACATTCCAGCGTGCAATCCTATCGCAGCACATCTCAACCTGTTTGCGCATCTACATGAAAACGGACCATCATGGATATTGATAATTATTTGGCTAATGGCATGTTAGCCATTTTGAACAGTCCGAGTTGGGTACTTGTAGCATTGGGATTCAATAATTGGTAATGAATTCAGCTCGTAAAATCGGAATTTCTCGTATTCTTAGCGGTATTCTAATTGACCTCCTTCCACCAAGAAATGCGTTTACAACTGTCGTTCGTCCTCTTTATAATGTCGAGTGTCCTCAATGGAAAATGGTGTCACTGATCGATTGGAATATGTTTGAGACCGATCGTGTATTCATTATGCAAAGAAATTTGAGTGCAATCGGTTAGAGCAGTTTTTGGGTAACGTTTCACTTCTGACGCAGAAGCTTCGTCAGACCAAGGGTGATAGCCAGGACAGCAAACATGATTAAGTAGTAGTCAACTCCCCATCACTGATTTGGCCTTACCGCTAAACAGCCTATAGTACGCATACAGTGTGTCACGTCTCGTGGGAATGACCAGGATCAGTGGTCGATTTTCCTCAGTGTGTATCTACCTCAATCTGATACAAGTGAACACGGTCAAGGTCAGTTGACACAGCGGCCCACATACGTAAATGTACATAACTAACGGGGCAAGGGTAAGCTATTTTTGAAGAAAAACATAAATCTAAAAAAAACTAGTAGGTATAAATAAAATCTATTTACTTTCGCATCAGTGCCGAGCGCCAGATTATAGAGATTTCTACCCCATCCACCTTATTAACCGCCAGTCGACCTGCCTTGGCAATTTCGACCGCCTCCGCATGTAGGCGTTCGCTATACGGTTTAATACCGCGTCTCAATATTGCCACATTGTCTAGATCGACGCTATGACCCGTATCTAAAACGTGCTCCGGGACTGTCTCCGGACACGCTTTCGCTGTTCTTCGATTCTAGTGTGAATTTCCCTGGAAGTCTGGCCTATGTAAACACCCGAACATTCCTTACAGTTGATTCTGTAGATGCTGTTCGTAACGCTTGATAAAGGTGTCTTATCCTATCAGAACCGAACGGATAGTTTTCCCTTTCTTATAAGTTAGGCGTATGACCGCCCTGTTCAAGATTCTACGTATCGCTGCGGATGTGCATTTCACATACGGTGTCACTGATTTTTTTCTCCAGATCGCATTGATAGCGGGGCCGTCAGTCCCACACAGACCGATAACTCTCATAAGACCCGTTGGACTCAAGTATCACGGCCAATCTTCCCCGAAGGAAAACGCCTTGACCCCACGGAAGCTAGTCCGCATTCCTCTCAACGGTCAATGGTGATCCTGGACGCCAACTCCACATCGAATTACGTCAACCGCTTGCGCGATGAGGTCCGTCACCTTCGTCAGCTTTTGGAGAAGCATGAATCGGAGAGTGCGTCCAAAATGCCCCTGTACGAATCGGAAGAGCGGTCTGCTGTCGAGGAGAATCGTCGACTTAGAAAACTGTTGCAACTTGAAAAAGAGCGCCGAGAAACGCTTTGCAGGCAATTGAGCGAAAGCGAATCAAGTTTGGAAATGGAAGACGAACGGTACGTTTGATTCGGCGGTATTGGATCAACTTGCAGTATTGATATTTTAACACCCTTTTTTGTTTACCCTTTATTCTGATTTCGTTCGATTCCCACATTACTGTGCTCGCTTTCGCTGTTTACCGTTTATTTGTGCAACATGAGTTCATTCGAAAAATCCGTATTTGCAAGCATTTCCAACAGACACGCACACACACCTCACGACCGGTATCGTGTTGTTTGTACTCATTGTGCAGGGATAGTAGGATCAGGATCCGCATGCGCTTGAAACAGTGGAAGAATAGTAAACAAGTTGCGCTTGTATGACATTGTTGGTTGATACGACCAACCTGTTCAATCACATGAGCCCACACCCATGACCATGACCTGTTTCTTTCTTCCTCATATCTGTCTAGGCCTGGGCAACCTGGCAGTAACTTAGCCCACGTGCAGTCTCTGACTGTGCGGCACTTTGCCTGGATCAGGCTTGTGCTTTCATACCATACCATGACCATGAATAAAAAAGCTCATTTGCATTCATCTCCATCCCACCCACGACCGGTTTCGTGCTGTTTGCACTCATCAGGTAGGGACAGTAGGATCAGGATCCGCATGCGCTTGAAACAGTGAAAGAATGGTAAACGAGGTTTGAGCTCGTATGTCACTGTTGGATAACGATGGCACGACCATGCTATTCAATCACATGTGCCCATACACATGATGATGAGATAAACCTATGAGCTTGAACCAAGAATCCATCTTTGCATATCACTCACCTTACGGCCGTATTCAGTCATTTTTCATTTTCGCCATTGGCTCGTCGGCACGCAATCAAATGCTTCTTATTTTATCTCCGTTGTTGCCTTGACTACGAATTTAGTCTAATCGCTCACTTCACTACCACGTTTGTCTTAGAACTGTATTTTCATTACACACGCAAATACCTGCATGTGTATGTGTATAAAATAAAAAGCCTGGATTCAAGCAAAATGTCTCATATTCATAGATTGCGCGCGAGCTGTGATACTATCAAGTTGCCTGTACCAAGACAGATCTAAGAAACAGTACAAAGTGCCGTCATATGGTTGAACGCTACATCCATGTTTGAAATAGACCAATGTGAACCACGATAATTCAGTCACAGCAACGCTATTTTCCTGTCGTTGATACTTCAACATTCATTACACCGGTTGCTAAAATGTTTCCTCAGTTTGAAAGTGTACAACTTTACCACAATACGACCTTAATTCAAGCGCCTCTCACTTCTCATGTTTGAAATTTTACTCCAATTTTCCCAGTTCATATCTTTAATTACACCGCTTCATTGATTTCCTGTGATCAGGCGCTACGAGGTCTAACCGTTTCTAATCTGCTCTTTCCTGTCGTCCTGTGTAGCTTGTTAATGAAGTTATTTATTCTAAACTGTGCCCGTGTTTGATCTTGTCAACATACTACTCTTTACCAGCGATGTTGCAGTTTATTATTTCCACGATAGTTCGTTTTCACTTGAACCTTGCAAGAAGGGCAGGATATGGTAAACGCGTGTGTGTCATGTGCCACGCGATGCCATGTTTCTCAAACGACTAATAAAACCGTGACGATTTGAGCACACTACTTCAAGCAACCGACTAATTGTGTAGCTTTGTTCTTCTCACTCTCCCCCTGACTCACATTTATCCGTTGGAGACCTTTTGATCATGCTGGGTGGACTGTTGTAAAACGGTGAATGGGCGCCGTGGCTGATGTGGTGAAACGGTGCAAACGCGTTATCACCGTTATATTCTAGTTGCGTAAACAAAGGGTTACTACTGGCTGTGATGTCATACATCCATCTCCCTACTTGGAAACTTCTGGACGGAATCATGTGTGAATTCGCAGTTACACCACCACTACCTCCATGTTAAAGCGGGAAAAAATACATAGCCGGATAGTGGATGAATCGAAGAATTGCCAATTCATGTTCCACTGGTCAGTAGCCGAAAGGGTATTCTTAACCATATACGCCTTCCCAAGATTCAAACTAGTTTATTCTGTTTATTACGTACGTTGCTTGTTTTGATGTCATATCATTCGTTTACTGTTGCTTATCAGATTTCGCTATTCATATTTGTAGCCAGTTCAACGAAGCTTGTCGCAATCCCCGTCTTCGAACCACCTCCGATAGCTACTTTCACCCGCCTTCCTCCCTCCATAATTTATCCACCATCTTCGGTCCTGGCCATGCCTACGCCGCCGCAGTCGCAGCAGGTCTTGGTGGTGTGCACCCGCAAGCAGTGTCCGCGAATCGTGTATGTCGTGAGTGTGGTCAACGATTACCCCCATTGTGGGAGGAAGCGTACAGCCCGCCTGTTAGTGCCTCATCTGCTCGTGCCATCCCTACCTCCTTGAAGACTACCGCATCTGCGCGTTTTTCACACCAGTCGCGCTACTCGCCCGAAAAGTCATCATGTGGCCCACACCACATCTCTTTGCCTAATTCTCCTTCAACCCCGACTACCTCTTCCGGTTTCATTTCGTCAGCGTTTTCCAAACCTACCTCAGCCAAAGCGTTGATGAACATGGACACGAACGAAAAAAATGCGTCACTCGCAGGCGATCGTGGTTGTTTCTTTGATAAGGATCATTCGCTATTTTCTTCGAATGAACAGCTTTTTGAGACCGATGTTTCAGAGGGCAGAGTCGCTGAGCTGGATGATGACGATGATGCCCGTTGTGCCACACCCCCTGTATGTCAAGCAGATTCAACCCAATCCAAATGAACCTAGATTGCGGTCATGTGACCGGTGTTATTCCTTTGGCTTTCACACTCTGCTTGTTAGCATTTCCCTTTTCGAAAGCGTCCTATTTTGGATTCTATTGCTGCGAAATCCGGACCTTCTTGTTCTCCTCTTTCCTCATTGGCGCCACTCGTCTATATTGGCATTTACGCTTACATATTTTACGGGTGACTAGAGCATGTGCTCCATTCATTCAGCCCGATTCATCTTTAGTCTGTTCCCGCGTTCGCTTTATCGAAGCTGAACTCCTACTGGCTCTGTTTGATTTGTCCATCTCTCATTCCCTCCTGGTATTCCTGTACTTGTTTTTTCTCACCAATATAACGGAGCTACTTGTAGGTTTTGTTTTCTCTGTTTGCCATACCTGTATGCTTTGTGTTTTTTAGCCTTTGTAATGGCGCTTATTTTGACTAATGATGCGAATCGTCGGTGTCAGTGTAGGTTTTCATGAGCATATCTTGTTGCGGTTGGCCTCCTTCGACCGACGTCGACCATGAATTTACATCACAAGCGCATGACGACTTCATGCAACACAGCGTTTCATATGACTAAGCAGTACGATTCAAGAGAAACAATCTCTCACACAGTAAACGGCCGATCGCCGGCAGTTACATACTGACGGTGTGATCTACGCTTAAAAGTCGAGAGCTCTTCCCCAGCTGCGATCGTGCAGTACTTTGTGCTGTGCGGTTAACACTGTGCTAAATTGATTGGCCAGAGATAGTGCGCTGCATACTGAAACAGGCTGGAGACTCACTACCATTTCCTGTTCTTTTTTCTTCATCATGTCTGCCTAGGCCTGGGCAACCTGACAGTATCTTCGCCCACGTGCAGTCTCTAACTGTGTGGTTCTTTGCCCGGATTAGATTTGTGCGTTCATACCTTCCCGAGCTTGGGGTGGCGCTTCACACAAAGCCTCCAAAGTGAACGGTTAAGAACTTTCATGTCTGTTTCGCAAACGTCTTTGTACAGCCAGCGCTATCAGAGTACGGAGACCATCCTCGGTAGACCAGCTTTAGAAATCACCTAAGCATTTTACTTTGTCCATATACTATATTTTCGAGATGTGACGGATGCTCATTAAATGCTTCCGCTCATGTCTTACGTGGATGGTTTATAAGCACAAGCATATCTTTTACGTACATACGTGAAATTGTTACTTTTCAAATCCCCGATTGACTTTAGTTCCTCAGTGGGCGAATCGTGTCAAGAAATGGCCAGCTGGACACCTTACTGGACTGCTTAAAAGTGTTTGTTACACTGTAGTATTTATCGAAGCCATCTTCACCGGCGGTTCTGGTGTGAGCACTCTACTGATGCGATTGTGTCTGCTTGTCAAGTGGAGTGATAAAAAATCTTGTAACTTGTGACAACGAAAGCCGTAGGTGGCTGTTTTAGTGATGTCGCTCCACTTATTCAAAACACTTTATTGCTTTGTGAATATGTCACGGTCTTGTGTACATCTAGCCCACTTGTTTGTGCTTTCACCTCACAGACTCCAGGGATTATACACCCTTTTTATGCACATGTATAAAATCACAAGCGTGGATCCAAGCACTTTAATAGAACACAGACGATGCATTTGTACCATTTGGGTTTTTACTGACAGGGCGTTTGCTACTTTATCGCTGCCAATAAATCTTATCTAAGGATCCCTTCCTGTTTGCTACGTCTGCCTGAACTTAATTTTTGTAATTTTACTCATACACACTAATTCGTCTCATGTACAAAGGCAGAACTTGGGTTATTTTTTACCATCCTACTGAGTGCTTGCTAGCTTCATAAAGTTTTTGTTTATTATTGACGAACATTGTGATATACCTTGTATTCTAGCCATTCCAGTCAATGTATCTTTCTGACTTCGTTACGTTCTTGCACGGATGTGCAATCGTGCAGCATTTCTGTGCTGTACGGCTAACACCGTGCTAAATTGATTAGCCACAGGTAGTGAGCTGCATGCTGAAACAGGCTAGCGTCTCACTACCATCTTTATTCTCTATTTCTCATACCAGTCTAGGCCTGGGCAACCCGACAGTAATATCGCCCCCGTGCAGTCTCTGATTGTGCGGCACTTTGTCTGAATCAGGCTTGTGCTTGCATACCATACCATACCTCTGCAGTCAATGTTTGCCGAAAATCGGCAGAATATAAAGCTAGTTCATTTACAGGTCAGACGAAAGTATGTAGTAGGCGCTGTACTGTTTTAGACTTCTCTTCAAAATTGACTGCCATCCGCAATTAGCTGCTACTGAGAAGACGCTGAAGATTCGCTCCCGTTATCCATTTGCTATATGTTTGTCTAGGCACGGATAAGTAATCGTGCAGTACTCCCGTAATGCGCAGTTAATGCCATAGTGTATCGGTTTTTGCCAACATTAACTGCATGCGAATGCATGTTAACCACTTTGGTGTATATTTATGTAGGCCAGAGCAGCCTCACAACCCATGCGCAATGTATTTTATACGCATTATTTTCATTGACTCGAGGCTTGTGCAAGAATTTTATAGGTGCTAGCGCGTCAATCATTGAACAGAGTCGTAATTTATCGCGGTTACGTTCTTAACAGCTTTTGGTGTCCATATTATATCGGCGTAGTAAATGACTTTTTTCCTAACTCTGTATCATGTGGATATGAAATCTGTACGTTTTCATGGCATCCTCATCAATCCCTGATATCGCCTAAACTATCTTGATACGGCATGAAGGTGGGTTCCACTCTTACAACCAGAGACTAACTGCCACACCATATAATTTCATAGCTACCTTTAGGTCACACAGCATTCAGTGTACAAACTTCCGTGAACTTCACCAAATCTTTGTCCTCACTTTTCATTTCGAATTGTAAAATTTGAATCGACTCAACACACTCTCTTTACGACTAATTTCCGTGTTTGTGACGTTATAACTAAAATATATTTGCAAATTTTCTGTGGAAAATCTGTTGAAATAATTGCTTCACCCCCGTGCTTCTTATGTACCATGTGTGAATAATGCGTGCTGCGTTGTGCACTATCAATTTTGTCGACGCAGTGATGGATAAGCAGCAGTCATTAACCACGAGATTGTCCGATGCAACGCAATTGAGGCCAGTTTCGGTTAGATTAACACTGCATCACGAAGTACTCCTTCCTTATACGAAGCTATCTGAACTTAAATTTCGTACGAGGTAGAGTGTAGCCTCAGCTTGTGGTCACCCTTACATTCAAATTCTATCACACGCTGGTTCGGTTTTAAGCGTCACCGGGTGTTGGTAGCATGTACCATGACCATTTTTGTATGAAGTGATGAATGTCTATATGCGATTTTTGACCAGACAATAACGAATACTTCGTTTTGGGATTTAAAGCGAAGCGAATATTCGCTTTGATACTATTCGCCATTGCGAAGGGCAGTTAGGGCACTTCGAAAATTCGCTCCGCACTTCGCTTCGCTCCAAAAAAGTGAAGTGAGACTATAGACGAGATTGACTACCTGTTTGGCTTAGCGAGCGTTAACTAGATATTTAAGCGTGATTTGTTTGTTTTGTTGAGACGCTAGTCCGTGGCGTCTCACAGACCTCTGACAACCAAAGCCCAGCCTCCTGGCCTGTCACTGGCGGAACCATTGCTATCTACTGACGAGGAGAGAAGGTCGACAGCGGTGACTGGCGCCTCAAAACCAGTTTGCTCCCGGGCAGATGGAAGCTCGTTAGCCTTGTTAGGGCGAGGTCCATCTAGGGTAGGAAACCCTGAATTCACAACCCCGCTGATACTTGCGGCAATACCCGGTTTGCGGGAAAGCTTCGGAGTGAACCCTGAGGAAAAATCCTCTGCGCCCTTGGCCGGAAGACCTTTTTGAGTCAAAGGCTCCGGGTGGGGTCCCCCGAAGCTAACCCCCTACTTCGGCTTGGCAAACAGGTAGTATGTCGCCTACACAGACCCATGGAGATCTCTTTCACCCACAAACTGCTGTCAAAATCTATCTCAATGTACCTTCTTCAGTATACTTGGTTGGGCACACTCGTCTGGGAAAGACTTTGTGTATAATAAATATAAACATTAGTCCATTTTCACCGCACACCCTTGATTTCGTTTGGACTTATCCTTGATCGCTTTTACTTTCCTGTTTTAGCTTCCAAAATGCGTCTATTTACACCTGAAATCGCTTGGCACGAAACGCTTCCGATTTATTCTTGTGATTTGCAACCACAAAACAACACACAAGCTAACGGATGTGCACCGTTCGCGGATGTGACTGAGTCCATTCTGCGTGGTGATGGTAGCTCGGTCCCTGCGTCGGGCATGTGGACGAGACTAGCCACGGCTGGTGGCGATACCGTAGTTCGATTGTGGAAAGTTCACCTGGATTGGTCTATGCCGAGTGGGTTTTCCTCCTTGTCCATCGCTGGCGCTCCCGTAATCGGCAAGAAACGAACCGATTTCCATGCCCGCATTTCCGAGCACTTGACATACTTGGCCTCTTTAAAGCGGCACGAAAAGCCCGTCAATGTCGTTCGCTGGTCTCCGTCAGGTGAATCATCTGATGCCCATCTGTTTTTGCTTTTCCGATCACGTGTTCCGCGCCCCTCTCAGCTGATTTTTAACACGGTTTGAGTGATCACAATTTGTTTGTTGTGACCTTTAGCACTGTTGTTTTTTCTTTTGGTTGCGTATTGCATAGTGTTTTACTCAGTGAACAATATCCGAGGTAATTGAAGCTTGTGTATTTGTCAAAATTCTAACATCAGGAATCCGGTGGTATACGTGTTGTGAAAGCTTACAGGCTTTGTTTGCTGGTAAAATCTCTGTTTTTACTGTCCTTCTATAAAACCTCACTGGATATCCGAATATATTCTGAATTTTATTGTGATACTAATTTTAAAAAACAAAATGGTAAGCAGAATTATTACATAGTACACACAAAAATATTCCCTGAAATTATGCATATTATATCAACGTGATAGATTTAGCCGTAATAAGAAGGATCTTTGCTATTAAGTCGTTCTGGAAGGCAGTATGATATCCTGGTTGCTTCGGGTCCGTGTTGAAGCTTGGCATTCGATGCACTCTTAGTGCATCCGATGGAAATTAGCCGTAAGGATATTAGTGATCACACGAAGAAAATTACTATTTCTGTAATATCTTTAGCTGAAAGGGAAATGACGCGTCAAATGCTTCTGATACGACGTTCAATCAGCATTTGAAAGAAGCGAAGAGCAGATTGCGGGTGAACCATACAATCGATGTTGTGAAATACGAAAAAAGGTTACGTGAGAAATCAGGTTCTTCTCAACGTCAGAAAGTAGCATAAGAAACGCGTAGTAAGAAAGCTTATGAGCTCTAAGTCATTCTTCTTCTTCCTCTTCTTCTTCTTAAAATCGCATAGCAGTAAGATAAGGAGTGGAAGTAAGTTTGTCTTAAATGGCGACACTCAGATATATGTCATACCTTTCTCTAGTGATGTCCAACTGCGTTACACTCCTTACTCGTCGCAGCCACGTTTTAATTGAAGTATGGTATGATATGGTATGAAAGCACAAGCCTGATCTAGGCAAAGTGCCGCACAGTCAGACTACACATGGGCTAAGATGCTGTCAGGTAGCCCAGGCCTAGACAGGGAGAAATAGAAATGGTAGTGAGACTCCAGCGTGTTTCAGCATGCATCTCACTACCGGTGGCCAATCAATTTAGCACGGTGTTAGCCGCACAGAATAGAAGTACTGTACGATTGCACATCCGTGGATTTGATCAAGCAAATGATTATCGCCAGCCACTTGAAAATTCCATATAAATTGCTTTGCTTTGTGTATTTATTAATCATTGTATGTTGATACTCTTTGGCCGTTCCGCAAAATGCTTCATATGTGTTTTCGTGTTGTTACAGGCGTTTATCTTGCATCCGCCGGGGATGACTTGTTCATTGTACTCTGGTCCAACCAATCCACCGGAGCTGCATCCAGCG